>JAUJPO010092115.1:0-23791 GCA_032270745.1 Tiaropsis multicirrata | reverse complement strand
CGACTCATTTTGAACATCAAATAATAATTTCAGGCCAGACATAAGCCTTCTTGTTTCAAGAGATCTTAGTTTGTGTGCATTAATACAGTTGCAAGAATTGGCTATATAGCCTTCTGTAACTTAAAGGTTTTAGACGATCCTACCCTTATATAGCTGGCTAGAACCTTTAAACAAATATATCCATATTTCATTTTGCAATTTAAAAATCCTGAAAATTAATCCCGCCAAATTTTTGATTTGATGCTTTTAACCTAGGAAAATGAAAGACATCAGGTGAAAAGCATGCAAAGTTGCGAAAATTAATCCCGTGAAATATGCGTTTTTATCTTGCTAAAATGTGAATCACAAAATTAAATATCTTTAAAAAAAAGGTACATAATTTTTATCGTTATGGTAGATTACCAATTAGGTCTAACTAAGTATCATGTGCTGTTTACAGCAAACTATTTCTTAACTATGTATTTTTAAATGATTGTACTAGATGTGAAAATATTAATAGGCTTGACTTTTTAAAAATGAGGGAAACTGCAGAGGGAAACTCCAAATTTTAGAGAATGTTAGACAAACCTAGGAATAATAGAATATGAAATTTTCTGGCATAAAAAGAAAGAACAAACAGGTCATAATGAAAGGTCAAAAACTTTTTAGATTTTTTTTATTGTCGGCAAGGTTATGTCATAATTCTTTTATTTTCCCGTGAAATCTTTGTTTCTCAACCCCGATCCCAAGGTGAAACAGAGAAAGACCAACGTTTACGCTCTCTATAATATCAGAAAGCTTATCGCTTATTTTTTTTATAACTGTTACTTTCTGTTTGTTTTGTCAGAGTGTCTGGTTTTATGACTTTCTTTGGTTTCCTCTCTGTGCTTTATGATAAGTTGATGTGTCATGCAACTCGTGGTTTTCCAAATAGAGTATGTTTGATATTATTATGAAGATATTACATATGACTTATGAAAGTTGAAACAGTTGAAAATTAAAAGAAAGTATTCAAATCTTTTTAGGCATACAAAGTGTTTTCAAGTTTTAAATATAAAAAAGTTTTGAAATTTCACCCTAAGGTAAAGGCCCTAATTCATTTACATCTTTATGAAATCCTTTCTGTCCTTTTTAAGCTTTACATGGAACTGAATGCCATACTAATCAAAGATAATGCATATCATAATTTTTTGTTTATTTTGATTCAGGGTTACAAAATGTTACACCAGATCCTGCCATTTGAAGAAAAAAAAGAAGCTCTTTTGGCTTTTCTTTGATAATTGCAATACAAAACCCCTATTAAAAAAAGCTTTACCTAATTCTCCTCTTTTTTTGTGTGTGTAATTGCTTTTTCTTGTAATTTTTTAAAGAAGCAGATTATTATGTTTAGTGGTCTAAATGTGGTTCTTGTCAAGTTTATCTGTCATTGAGTAAAAACTGTTGTTGTGTTTACATCTTATTAATACTATACAGACTTTTTTTGTTGAAATAACGTTTTAGAAGCAATGTCTACTACAGGTATGTGAAATTCATTAATAAAAAAAGATTTTTAATTTAGAAAATCTGATTAAGTCTTTTGCTGCAGAAGCTTCAATTTTTAAAATACTTAGTTTTCTTAGATTAATCCTGATTTCGTTTTCGACTTTTGGAGGATTCTTGAAAATCCAAAGTAGTTTGCTTAGCATATAATATAAAACAAATGGACTGATTGGCTAATTGGTATTATGAAATTTCATTTTTCAATTTCATTTAAATTAATTTGTGCAGCCCTACTAATGGGTTTTAGTGTAGGCGGAATCATGAAAATTTTCAATTTTATTGCTACCTGAATGTTTTTGAGTACTCCTCATGTGATGAAATTGTGGGCTTTTTTTCATGTCTTTATATCATTATCCTTAATTGCTTTGTAATTGAATGTGAAAAAGGATTTGATTTGAACATTTTTTTCTTTTCCCCTCTCTCTCTCTTTCTCTCTCTCTCTCTCTCTCCCTCTCTTTCTCACTTTCCCTTCTACTGATGTCTAGTTATGTCTGACTTTTGTTCCTTTTAAATATTGTTATTAGAAGTTGTTCTTTTCATTTGGAAATTCAATTTTTTAGAATGACTAATAAACTGAAGTGTTTCTTTTGGTAATTTTTTGTTTGTTTCAAACTTTTTGTATTATCGCTGAAACTACTACTTATTGAATAATTCAATTTTCATTTCTTAGAATTCTTTAGTGGTTTTAAATTTAAATTTGTTGTATTAATATTTGTATGATTTTCCTTAAAGCCTTATTTTCTGCTTCTTCAGAATTTAAGATGTTTAAAGGGTTTGCCTAGAAAAAGGTTAGTGAATATCAAATGGGTTAACTGGGGGTTACTCCTTAAAAGCACCAGATAAAAGTAGGTTTGGATTGGGATTGGGATTGGGAAAGCCGATATTTTGTAGAAACTATGTATGTAGATTTGTGATTGACTGCCTCGTGTCAGCAACTCTTTCAAAATCATAGAAGAGCCTGTGAAGCCTGTGAGTCTTGTGTTACCTCTTTTGTCGTTCTCAAAAATAGTCTCAAACATACTGTAAGGAAGACAACATTTTTGGAATTTCCTTTTCATTTCTTTCTTAAAACTAAATCTGATATTAATTACATTTGAGTTGTGATTTGCTTGCAGATTATTGAAATATTGCATCATTTTGTACAAAGTCATTTTGTACTGACAATCAATTTTTTTGTGTGAAAATATACTACTCTACTGAATGAAAAATAGTTTACTCTGATACAACTGGAAAGATGAAAGTTTCTTAGTCTCAAACTCCATGATAAAATCCTCTTTTCTACCATCAATTTTGCGTGGGGAAAGGAAAAAACCTTTCTCTCAGAAAATGTATCTGTTTACAATATGATGCTAAAGGAATTTGATCATCATAAGTAGCTGTTTGTTTTTGTTCACAGACAGTTCCCTGTTTCGTTATCGAAACTTGTTTTATAAGAACATTCAGTCTAAAAAAAATGATTTTTGATCTTGAATCATAACAAATGTTATAACCAAGATTTAAACAGGTCGAAAACTGAAAGTTAAGTAAAAAGAAGTTTAATTTTTCACATTGTATTTCCTATACCTTCGAAGGAACTACAGATGAAATCTGTTGGGACAATAATCAGAAATTGTGACCTTTTTGTAAATCAGATGAGAAATTTTGATAAGGAATAATTCTTTAAGAGCAAAGATATTGGATTTGCCTAGAAACTCCAAAGGAACTAAAAATGGGCCTTTCTTAGTTGAGACCTTCATGAAAAAAGATCTTGGTCTTGTATTTTCGGATTGTGCTTTTCTTATATAAAATTATTTTATTATTCTCATTATTTCTCTCAGTAACGTCATTTCCATAGACAATGTAGGAAGTGCAGTGACAAAAGTTGATGCAATATTTATCAAAATCAAAAAGTCTGACATCGCATATCATTTCTCATAATCTCATTTCTCCTGCTCTTTCTCTTTTCTCTTTCATTCATACTTAAATTTTACAAGTGCAACATCATCACAATTTTGCACAGAGCTTACAAAAGAAGAAGGAAAAATTCCATGAAATTTAATGCTTGTCGTGGGTTTAAAAATAGCATGTTGCATATTGGTTGAAAGAATTATGCTTAGTTTTGCATGTCACGAAAAATGTATTTAAAATGGTTGCATCTAGAGCATTCCTTCATTATTCATTAAAAGACAATCTTTTATGTGTATCTAACTATCTAACTGTGTGTAATTTATCACAAAATTATCTTCGGGCTGTGAGGTGAAAACCCTCTCAGAGAACAATAACGACACAAAAGTTTATTGTTTAGACCATAGACTCTAGTACTATATAAGAAGAATCTATGAGCTAAGCATTTTTATGTTGTTAGTAACTTACACTGTAACGAACAGAGGCTAGATACGACTGGATTTTAGAAAGAGTTATAAATCACCCTGTTCAGCTTGTAGCAAAAACATGATTTTCCAGCTTGGTTACAATCAATTAAACCCAACAACCATTTCATATTTACTAGAGGTGAACAGAACAAGAAAAGCAGAGGAGATGTCATCAGGAACAATAGATACCAACGATTTTAATCAAGAATTGCAGAAGAAATTAAAGATGGACACTGGGGATGTTGGTAAAGAGAAAGCAGCACGATTGAAGGTATGAATTATGGCTTTTACAAGACTCTGTGCCCCAGTAGATACCAAAATCTCAATGGGGTGAAAGTCAAATCCTCTGGGTTGGGTGAAATCGTAATGTTCTTCTAGTGGGGTAATAAAAATCTATTGTTCTTTCATTATATTTTCAGTGGGGTTGCTCTTTGTATTTCTTTGTTTTGCCCCTGGGGTGAGAAAATGTCCGATTTTCTACTGGGGTGACCATTTTCTCAACTTGGAGCAAATAAAAGCGGGCTTTTTTGAGCGATTTTTCCATTAGGGTGACCAGTGGGGCGGATCTCAGTGGGTCACAGACACAGGGGTGTATAAATTGTCATTTTTTAAAGGCCAATTCAAAAATAACACAGTCGATTGAATTGATGATAAGGAGCTATTTTATGACGTTGAATGAAAAAAATGTGATTTGTGAATAATTGGTTGAAATGTAGACAACCGAAAAATGCTATTAAAATTTTAATGATTTGCAAGTCGTTAGAGACTGATTGAATAAGAACCAAATCAAACGGAGACATAGTAAAATAGTCATTACAACCTTTAATCATTATTTTCATAGATTTACCCGAAAAAGTTCCTTTTTTACCAGCAGTTTCACTTCCTGTTTCAATTTTGTCTCTCCATGAATGAGCCCAATTAGAAGGTCAAATTCCTTTACCCCAAAGAAAATGTCAATATTGTGCAAGTTTATTTATTTCTGAAGCTTTCTGCACAAATCTTGTTTTGGAGCTAGAAGGATAGGAATAATTTTTAGAATTTGATGCCCTGGCATATCGTAAACCCAGTCACAAGAGCTTTGAAATCCAAAAGAAGTTTCTTAGTATGAAACCTTTCAAGATATGCTTTCCTCTCCTTCTCAATTCGAAGTTCTTAATGTAAGAATGAAATGGCAAGGGAAATGTTTTAATAAAAAGAAGATTGTAATTCTTAGCAAAGGAAGTACTCCGATATTTTGACGGAGAGTGTTGATTCCAAATAAGGAATTTGAACGAAAGCAACACTCTCCGTCAAAGGCTTTGAGAACCCCATTGTTATCTCCATATCTCTATCACTACTTTGCGTCGAGGACCAATTATTATTGCTTTTGCTTTGAAGTGGGTGTTATTTATTAATCCATGATTTCATTAGAGGTTTCTTATTCTGAGTTACTTATTTTTTTAAATGAAAATATTTTTTCTAGTTCTGCAAGCACAGTTAGGTTTCCAGCGACAGTTTTTTCTGAGAGTTGAGGTCTATTATTAAATGTTCTCTGTGTGGGAAAAACTTAATTAAGTTCTTAAATGTTCTCAACATAATAATTGTTGTCTGTGTGGGACGGTGACTTAGTTTTTGAGGTGCTTGGGCAAGCAGCTTGTTCAATCATGGCAACAATAAACAAAGCTTTTGAAAGTGTGAATAGAATCTTATTACCATTTGTGAGTAGACCCATATTTTCACTCTGTTTGGAAACTGCTAAACATTTGTTATACAAAATTGACCTTGAAATGCAGGATTGGGGAAAAAAATATTCTGTAGTTACAGTGTCATCCAATGCAAGAGCAGGGCTCACTTTATTTCTGCTAGAAGTTTGAAACTGAAATCACATCTAATCAGCGGCACCGTGAGGTGTTTTATGAATTAAAGATTTTCTTTCCTTCTTTTGCAGAGTCAAACCAGTCCAACGGTTCAAAGTGCACGAGTTACAGAACTTCGACAGAAAGATGCGTTCAAAGCTCCGCTTCCCATCTCCTTCAACCGCACCACGTCGCTGTATTCACGGAGCATGGAATGGTAAGTTGGCTTCCAAGCTATCTGAATTCTTTCTTCAAGTATTTTCGGCATTACCATGTTGAGGATCAAACTTACATCTAAGCATTGGTTGGGATTCTACAAGGGAATAAATGTTATTGGTTTTCTCATCAGACTTTCCCGGCAGACCAATGACGTTTTTTCAATGTCCAAATAACGTTCTGACGTTAAAAAAACATTGTTTGGACGTCTAAATAACGTTCCATGCCTGCTGGGTTGCATTGTAATATCCTATAAATCTGTTCTATGTAATAGATTGACCAAAATATGATTTGAAATTTCCTAATTAAAGGTTCCTTGTAAAAAACCTTAAGAAGAGAGTTCGCTTACTAGATGAAAGAAACAATTTTTGTCTCGATGCGTCGTTCTCCAAACTTATTTAAGAGACGTTACTATGGGAAACTTGAGTGGTCTTAAATTGGCAGGTCTACTCATAAAATAATGTAAAAAGAAGGAAGTGAAATATGAATTTACATCATTCTGTTATTCTAATTTACTCACTGATCGAAACACTCGCCAATTTTCTTTCAGTCGGTTAATTTTTAAAAACGCAAAACGATGATCACTTGAAACTGAAATTGTTGACGTCATTTAAATTGAAACAAAATGAAAATAAATACTTTCGCTTTCCAATCCAGCAATTTGTTTTCTTGGCTGTTAAAACATTTTTTTATCGATAACTAATTTGATAAGCTGAGTACATTTTCTAATTAGCTGTTCGATTAGTCAGTTGTTGGTTTTAATATTGGATATTGTTCTCTTTGAGTTTCAAATGTTTGCAGGATTTTGTCATAGAGTGCCATATAGAAAAATCTATACATAATTTACAGCTCCGTTGTAAAGAATCTCTATACATGTTGTCGTCTTTCGGTAGGCATTTCTAAGTCAATTTAAAATGAGCACTCAAAAGAGCAGTTATAAAAAGAGGGCTTAAAATGTGGAGCATTTTTCTATGTAGTTGAAATCTGCCCGCTTTTTACACGTCTAATGTTCTTAGAAATTTCTTATTTCTATACTCTTGATTCTCCAAATGTTCTTAACATGTTCTTAATTATTTGACCTCTAAGTCTTATGTTCTTATATACTTTGTTCTTGTATTGTAAAAAACGTGTATAGCATTATCAACCTTTGACCAAAAACAAAGCTTACTAAATGGGGATAAATGCAGCGAAAGGCTTATAAATTTGCGGGTGAAAATATGGCACAGTATAATTTTGCGTTAGAGAATATTGCGTTAAGTCTGAACGTGTTGTTATGTAGGCGTCCTCGTTTAGTAAAACACGGGGTCAAAAAGGCCTTCTACTGATAAAAAAGTAAGCGACAATTTCGGTTCCAGTTTTCTTTATTTATCTGATTTGTCGAGGGAAGTATTGTGAAGATATCACGGTGTTCCAGTCCTTCCTGACTTCCTATGAGCCATCGTGGGAGATAATATTTTTTATTCATTGCGTCCTATGACGAAGTAGAAACCTCCCCACAAGTTGTAAATTTTACATTTTGTGCAATTTTGTTTTTTTTGTTTGATGCTAGTAATTGCTGGAAAAATATTCAGAGGGTGAAATTGATGTTTCGAGGCATTTGATGCATTGCTAGACGTAATAGACGTCGTTTCACGTTACTGTATTTTCAATTTGATTTCCCACATTTGAAAAACCATTTAAAACCAGTTAAATTTAACCTATTTAAACCCTACATTTTATGTTAGCTGACAATATTTGGTTTTGCTACGATTTGCATATTTGCATTATTTTCTTTGGAGTTTGGATTGAGTGAGTGAGTAGCAAATTAAAACAAAATTGATCTTCTTAACGAAAAAATGTGGAGCAAAGAGATTGTTTTGTTCATTGATTACTTGACTAATTATTTAACCGCCCATCCGTGTTTAGCATCAGTCAATTCCCAAGAGGTTCAATATTGAAAGAAAGTAAGTAATCAACTTTCTTTAGTTAGCAGTAGTGGCAAAAAATATAGCAATGATGGAAATATCTAATGAAGAAAAGGAATGTTATTTTCAGGTATTGTTTTGTCATAACCATGTCATACGCGTGGTACGGTTGAGATAAGAATGGTATGGTTCAGAAATGTGGTGTTTTGTTTCGACTTTGGTAGTTGTTTGGTTGAAAACAAGCTTGATTTTCACTGTGATTTTGTTACAACTTCTATGTTTATTTGGAACATTTGTTTGGAATTTAATTAGTTTCTTCCAATAGCAATAGATTAGTTATTCGAAAATTTACAAATCTAAATGATGGATACATTATGGACACGGCTTTTTGATCATCATAAAACAATAGACCATCGCAACAACAAAATATTTCCTATCATCGTCGAACAAAAGAATAAAATGAGTGTATTAAAAAATCCCGTACACTACATGTTTGAGATCTTTGTACGAGTTATTAGGTATTTTTAATTTTTGTTTTACCTGGGAAATGTTCGGGGAAAATCGCCCATAATAATCTTTTTATGTTACAACAGGCCTTTTAGGTCTTTGACATTTTCGGGAAAGAAATTATACATAGATCAAAATGAATTCTATGAATAATAAAATGTGTAATGATGCATCACTATAAATCCTAGGGTAGATAACGATTCCGGGACAGGACCCATTCCGATAGGTCTCTTTACCAGCATAGGAACCATTCTGTACTCTGTTGAGAGCCTACTTCACCATCCATTGAAAGATGATTATATCTCACAGTTCTAGTTTAATCTATAAGTCACATTAGTTTTCTCGCTATGTTTATTTTCATTTTGCAAATTAATAACAATCCTTCCACAAGCTGAGCTCAAACTGTCTCAAAGACTCTCCTGTTCCTCTATGAGGATTTTCGTGTAACCTTTGTTTTTTCTTGTATGTCAACTATTCATTCGTCTTGTTACTATATTGTTTTTCTTTTGATATTGCAGCCACATTTTGAGGGTAGCTTTCCCTACTACCCATCAGATACAGAATGTTCTTTCAACGTCCAAATAACGTTGTTCTAACTTCTCTGGACAACATATTAATAAGTCTAAGCAATGTTCCATTGTCATTATCTTTGATCTCACCAAGAAATAACAGTTCAATTTTTCATCTTTTATCTCGTATCTTTTGTTTGTTATTCCAGGCAGAAGACAGGCCGAGGACGTTTTTTGTTCGGCCCATCACCCAACCATTCATTTGGACCAAAAGCATCACTTTCTTCAGGTACACCCGAACCCTACGATGGAGAATGGAGAGACATGTAAGTTTTTTTACCCACAATACACTATTTTTTACTTCTCCCACAATGCAACGCAACGCTCTTTATTAGCGGAAAACCTTTATCAAATTATTGTGAGGCCCTTTATTCACAGTGATTGTAGGTAAATCTTTCTTTAATACCCCTAAATCTAAGAATTTCATTTCATTCACGGGTTCTATTGCCAGATAGAGATTATGAATGAGACGAGACAAATTTAATTTGTTGTTCTACGGGCCCGACCAACTCTATTTTTGCTGATATTGAAAAATAATAATATTGAATTTCCACTGCAGTTAATCTTGCACACTGGTTTTTCGAAAGATTAACATCAGTTGAAAAGCTGAAAATTTCTACCACAAACTTTCGCAAGCATAAAATTACAAATCCCAAGCACTTCAAATGAAAATATGAACTTCATCAAAAGAAGGGTTAAACTTTTGAACAACTTAAAAATGAAGAAAATGTTTTGACACTTTGCCGACCCTCAATTATAAAAAATATATTTTTATTTTGTCGACCGACCGACCCATATTTTCCCGATAATCTGCCCGTAGAACAACAAATTAATTTGGTCGCGCCTGGCTGAAAAAATAGCAAAATGCACTTCAAGAACTAAACTGACACTTCTTGCTTGAATTAAAGTATTGAAATTCTGACATGCTGCTGAAAAAGCAACACAAAAATGAACTAAACGTTAGCTTACCGAAATCCGTTTTGGCTTTTATCTTTTCGAATGACGCAGCTGACATCGTTGCCTCTTTGATGAACTGACATGACCTTCATTAATATCAGCATAAAATTTCGGTGTCATTTTGATATTGCATCAACAAAAGTAATCTAAATCCTTATAAAACCTGCTTGTTTATATGTAAAAGCCCTTAATCCGGTTATCAGCCTTTAACTAAAGACCATCACAAGGTTTTCAGTAGTGGAAAACAAAAATGATGTTGGGAAAATCCCTCTAGATAAAGGTTTTCCGCTTTTTAATTAGACATACCGTGTAAGGAGATCATGGGATGATGGTGAATAGATAAAAGATAGACCAACCCTACTATTCATTTTGCTTTGTTTATTGAACTATTTGATGCAATTCATGATCTTTTCTGCGGATTGTTGAAAATTCAAGTGGCCAACACCCAAACAAAACAACTTTCCGTGTGAAAGATTACGTAATGAATTTGATGCAATTGTCAAAATGTCAGAAGCTTGTTTTCCCAATCTATAGATTCACGAGAACTTTTGAGGAATGTAATTTTTGCAATAACCTGTGTTCGTTAAGTTTTAATGAACAATAGTATTCAAGTTTTTTTCATGTCACCGGCCTGATGTATGTATTCGAGTTATTTGCTGTTAAAGATAGTATGTGAATCTTCTAAATTCTTGCAGATTATCAAAGCAGGACTGAAATTCAGCCCGATGGCAATACTTTGGTTTTAGAAATATAAGAACATAACATGAAACTTGGTCTTGGAGACACGCCTTTATTTTGTAACAAATAATTTGATATAGACAAAAATCCCAAAATCACGTTACCATACCCACCCCGTAACAAGGTTTCGACTGTAATCGTATAATTTTTTTTGAATCTAACTCAGGGGGGGGGGAGACCCGAACTTGAATTCCAAGGCTAGATATTTGCTATAAATGTTTTGTTTACTGAACCCTGTCAATGAATGAAGATGTCTTTGGTTCTTCGAGAAGATTAAGTCCTCTATATCACTTTCAAAGTCCATCAAGATTAAGGGAGAAGTAATTCACTTTTGTCAGTTCTCTACGACATTTTCAACGTCCATAGGGGAACTTTTTCTCAGTTTTGTTTTTACTCCGGACACTTTTGGAACCATGTGTCTTCCAAAATGTTATGGGTTTTTTATAACAGTGTACAATTGGCCGGTTGCTGGCTTTTTTGTTTGTATTTTCTTAGTCTGTTATGGCAAAGCTTCAAATGAATCTTTATAATATTATTTGCTGTTTATTTGTTTGTTCGCTTTTGATTTGATTCGCTCATTCATTACTAGTAGTGAGCTGGTACTAGTACTTGTTATGGGGCAATTTTTAACATTTCCTTCTTCTAAAATATATAGTTTTTTTATCTTTTTTTTTTACTTTTACTTTTGCATACTAGTAAAGCTTTTAAGACCTTTGATTTCATTCATGATCTTCTAACTGGTTATTAGATTATTTCACAGAAACTTTACTTGTCTTACCTCTTCCTCCAATCACTAGTAGCAAATTAGAAAAAAGGTTCCTACTGCGTGAAAAGCCTAAAACGAACAAACATCTGATCTGTCGTGCCGATCTTTTCTATCTGTGTGCTGCCTTAACATCTCAACACCCTGTAAATAAGAGCAATTTTTACCACTTCAAAACATTGCATCATCATTCTGCCTTGTACAATTAATGACCTTGCTTTCTGAAAACCACATGCACGATATAAAAAGAAAAGCCGCCCCCTACCAAAATTATTTAAAAAAGAGAAAATTGGTTATCAAATGCAAAATATTAAAAAATGCAAAATATTAAAAAATGCAAAATCAGCATAGTTAACAAAAAATATTGACACAGATGTTGCGCAAGATATTGAGAATAGATCAAAAATGACGAAATGTTGTTATTGATGACAATTATTTTGCGCGCTAATTATCCGGTGGTTGTTCGTTATTTTTTCACTTTTACTTACTATGCAATAATGGTAGTATGAGTATTTTAACAAAATCATCTATTATGCTTATATAATGCAGAATTGTCTTTCAATAATAAAGACTTCTATTGTTTCTTTTGAGATAATATTTCCCCTTTTATACAAGGCTAGTCTCACAACGGAGCGTATATAAATAGTCCGATAGTCGTCTCCACAAGATATCTCAATGAAGCGTAGGACTTATGACTTTTAGAAAATAGTATCTCAGCTATATAACATTAATCAATTCGATCTTTGATGCTGTTTTTATTATTTATATTTTGTGATTTGAGGTTTCGTTAAGTATTTTTGCATTTGAGTGTAATATAACAAGCTATCATCAGAATTCTGCAAGAGATTGTTGAGCTGCTGTCAGCAAACCTTTGGAGTTTTATTTGACTGGTTTTGACGAGCTAAAGATTGCTGATTTTTGTAAAATTGACATTTCTCATTTCTCGTACAAATAAGAGAGGCGAACTTTTTATTGCTGGTTACCTTTCTTCTGCTAATGCTTTGGATTTGATAATGACTATTTTACCGTCCACCGAGAGCAAAGCGAAAATTCCCAAAGATAATTTTGAATTCTTGTAAGCATTTTTTTGTTTGCTTTCAGGCTAGTGTTCTAGGTCATATTTCAATTTTAACGATGTTATTAAGCAATTTCAGTGAACCAATTTTTCAACGCTCGATTTTTTATTTTTTGCACGTGTTGAAAAAAGACGGAAAGATAGAGATCGTTCATCCTCATGATAGTTCATCCTCATGGTCTCATAATTCCCATCTGTCATAGGGATGATTTGAACCCTCTTTTTACTTTCCCATCTGTCAGAGGGATGATTTGAACCCTCTTTTTACTTTCCCATATGTCTTAGTGATGATTTGAACCCTCTTTTTACTTTCTAATCTTTCATACGGACGATTTTAACCCTCTTTTTACTTTCGCATCTGTTAGAGGGACGATTTTAACCCTCTTTCTACTTTCCCATCTGTCAGAGGGACGATTTGAACCCTCTTTTTACTTTCCAATCTTTCAGAGGGATGATCGATCCTTCCAATCAACACTTGGAATGGCATTCACCACCACAAAATGTTTTGATCATCAAAAAGCATATGGACCAAGATGTCACCAAACAGTTTAAAGAAATGGTCAAATGGCTCATGACCGTAAGTCTATTGTTTTTTGTGGTTTCTTTGGAAAGTTAGGGAGGCTGGAATTTCTTTGGTCTTAGGCCTATTTTTTTTTGGTTTTACGAAATGATGATTGAAATGTGATGAAACATAAAGAGACTGTCGCTTAGTAAATCAGAGTTTATTGTTAAGTCTATTGTTTGTTTTCATGTCGTTTTCGCTAAATTCATGATTTCAATAACCTTTAATAACATTTCCAAAACTCTTTAACAGAATGGGAATTTAAATTTTTGAAATGGCTCTAAATTTTCGCTCATATAATGCCTTTTAGAAACATAAAAAGGCTTCTACTTCCAATTAAATTAATAGCTCACTATAATGATCTTAATTATTGAATCGTGCTTCTCTTTGAGTTGGTTTAAAAAAGTCCAATTAAAGTATTGCTGTCCAATATCCCAAGGGATAGATGCTTTCGCTTTCAGTGGTAAAAGAAAAAGTCAGAGAACAAGAATTGGAAACTTTTAATGAAATGGTTTTGTATAATATACGCAAGCAGTTATTACGGTTTATTGCTTAGAATCACAAAAAAACTACTTTTGACTGGTTCCTTGTTAAGCACTTTACACTCTATTTCCAATGTGCCTTTTACTCACAGGAAGAAGAAAATTAAAAAACAGCCATGTTATTAATTGTCCGTTCTTCTAGAGAAATGCATGTGATATCGATGCCATGTCCTTCCCATCGGAATACATACTTGTTTTTAACGAGGTTTTCTTTTACCAATTGGACCATCCGGGGTATTTTATAACATGAAACAGTTTTACAGTTCTCGTCAAAAATGAGAATTCTGCACGAACACTTTTTGTAGTTTAGAGTTTATTTGATGGAGTTTTGCTAACACCCCGGGTAATTAGACGTATTTTTTTGGTTTTATCTACCTAATACCTTTTTAACAAATCAGAAGTTAAACAATTTCCAACCGTGGAAAAGAAATGTTTCGAAATCTGATGGCTTGTTAAGTGGATATTGAAGTCTTCCAAAACATCAATAAAATGCTCATGATACACAAGGAAGGAATTTCTCTTTATATAATACACATATATGTGATTGCTCATTGCTTTGTTCTCTCGGCTTCCGTAACTTTGATTACATTAGTAATGTGAAAGATTTTTTTTCTCGGTGTCGCAAGTTGGTTTAAAGCCTACGTTTTCCTTTAAACGATGTGACAAAGCGGTGCATTGAACCCCCACAGCGAAAGCGACATGAAACTTCTTCAATACTTTACATAATTGTAATGATTAATGTTTTGGTAAATTGATAATTAAGAATCATTATCAAAGACCGTCTAATTTGTCCTAAAGTACGGTTTGCAAAGATAAATCCCAATCCAGAAGTCGAGATCGGAATTGACTTATAATACATATTATATTATATTTTTTCATCAGAAATGATTTTCCCTTTGTTAGTTTATAGGCCTCTAAAGAATATTTTTAACCAAAAAAAGTTCTCAATTTCTTTCGTATAGGAGAAAGCGATGACCATCATTGTGGAAGAGAACGTCTTATGTGAAGATTTAGTGGCCTTTGATGAAGATTTTCAAGGATATTCACAAAAAATTAAACCCTTCAAAGCAGGTAATTTTCATTAGTTAAATTCTAGTCACGTGACATGTCTTTTCTTTTTCTTCGTCTTGATTGTTTTATCTTTATGATCCATTCACAGTAGTAATTCCATGGTAATCCCATTAGAACATAGTTTTGGTTGAAAATTTTGAAATTCAAAACTAGTAGATGCAGTCCTTTAAATTGAGATGTTTTGTCTCGCTTAAAAATGTCTTGATCTCCTCCTCTCACGTGATCATGTTTAGACTAGATTCTTTAGATTTTTGGTTAGGATCATCTGATGTTTTGATTTTGTAAAAATATCAGATTTTTATGATATACTTTATATATTTTATATTGCGCTTTTCCCTGTAATGTTTAACTTAAATTTTTACATGTAGTTACCAGTTTTCAAGAACAACCTATAATAGTGAGCCAACATCTAATAACTATGTCCCATTATTCCCACACGATGATGCACCAGGGGTATGGAAAGAGATTAAGACAAAATGAACTCTTTGTTTGCAATGTCTTATGATTAACCGTATATTTTTTATATCTCCAGAGAATGGTAATGCACGTCCATCAGTCGATCTGATCGTTTGTCTTGGTGGTGATGGTACCTTGATTCATGTTTCTTCACTATTCCAGGTTTGTTTAAAGTTCTTTAACTCCTTCACTCTTAAAGGTTTTGTTTATGGAAGGTTGTTCAGCCCTTCTTCATTCTTTTTAAAGCTTTGGTTCGACCTTCCGCAGTGTTTTAAAATGGAGAGCTTTTTTTATTATCTTAGTTAAAATCCGTCAAATTTTTTCCTTCATTAGAAGATATAGTTCAAGTCATAAATTATAATCTTAGAATGATCTATTGAAATCCAATATTTTTGATTATTTTTCACTTTTTTTTAGAGTCAATGTCCACCGGTGATCGCTTTCCACATGGGATCATTGGGGTTTTTGACGCCTTTCAGTACAAGCTCTTATAAAGAAGATATTCAAGCTGTCATTGATGGTATGTAGTAAATTGAAATAGTATTGTTTTTTTTGCTGGGCTTTAGAATTGATACATGCTTTTTTATAAGCGTAGTGTTTTTCGTCGAGGGTGAGCATTATTCTTATTTTTTCTGTTGTTCTAAACAATAGAACTATTGTCCTAAATCCAGAATTTCACCCTGATATTCTTATAAGAACTATTTTTATAAAAAAAGCGTGTAATAATATTTTATTGTAAGGCTCTAATGTTAAATCTGATGCCTTTTGGTTTCCAGGGAAAGGCAAAGTCATGCTCGAGTTAAAAAAACATATCACGAAGTGAACAGTTTGATCAAAATAATTTTGATTCTCTTTCTCATCTCATAGCAAACCTTGGTTTATCACTCCGAAGTCGTTTAAAATGTCAAGTTCGAAAAATGAACGAATCTGGAGGAGATGAAGTAGAAAGTGAATTCTTGGTAAGTTCGAATGGTTCAATATAAATGTATTGTTTTTAAAATTTTATTACTATTAGGTCTTAAGTCAGAAGTGCGAAGACGGAAATGTAAATTTGTTCATCGCTTCGTTTCAATGCTTTCACGCATCAATATCACAAGCAATCATGTGTTTATAATTATTTCTCATGTTATATTTGAAGGTTTTGAATGAAGTGGTGGTGGACCGTGGAACTTCATCATCAGTCACTCACGTCGAAATTTATTGCAACGGACGTTTCCTGACAACTTTGTTGGGTGACGGTCTCATTATTTCAACACCAACCGGAAGTACCGCTTATTCAATGTCCGCAGGCGCTTCCATGGTTCACCCAAGTGTTCCGGGTATCGTCGTGACACCTATATGTGCGCATTCTTTGTCTTTCCGACCAATTGTGTTACCGGCTGGTGTCGAATTGAAGGTAGATATGAGTTTTTTTTTATTTTTTCTGCAACGGGCTATCCGCAAAAATAGTGGAGTGTGAACAACGTTCATGCTTGTAGATATGCCTGAATTCTCTTACAACGTACTGTTGAAGCAAACTAAACTTTTATTGAAAAGAATACAGGATCTTGAGACCTTCCGATATAGCATATAGAAATGCTTTCTGATCATAACCTTCGTGCAACTTTTTGTATCGAATTTAATTAACTTTCTCAATACACGGGTCTCCTATTAGCAGAGTCATGTAAAAAAGTCACAAAAATTGCACATGTGATTATATTATTTTTTAAATAACGCAATGATATAATCACGTGTGTACGTCTCAGCCAATCAGAGTTTACTTACATGCAATTTTGTGACTTTTTTACATGACTCTGCTAATAGGAAACTCGTGTATTATAAACTTGCTTCCATACGGTCAAGCACTCTTTTGATGGACAAAATTCAAGCAAATCAAGTAGAAATGCTTTAACAAAATTATTTTTCATTCTTTTTTTTATTATAGATCATCGTTTCAACGGAAAGTCGTAATTTTACACCGATGTGTTCGTTTGATGGTCGAAATCCAAAAGAAATGAATAAAACTAAATAGTAAGTAGATTTTGCGTCGCTCCATTCGTTTTTTTTTTAAATATCTTGCGGAAACTTTTGTGATGTTTATTCTCAAATAACCTTGTACACAGACCCCATATCCGATATGGAACAAACCAATGTTCATTTCCGTAGAACAAACAATAAACGTGGTACAGAACGCAAATAACCCTGCACGAGTTCAAGATCTAAAGAGCAGTGTTGAAAGAATAATCCATCTATTCCTTACGGTCAAAATAAGAAAACACGTGTTGTAACTTTTTTTTATCTTTCATTTAATTTAGTTTGCGTGTTACGACCTCAATCTATCCTATTCCATGCATCAGCCATGAAGATCATTTGGGAGACTGGTTTAACAGTCTAGGAGAATGCTTACATTGGAACCGACGTGAAACAAAAAGAACGTCCTCCTTCAAACGACAAAAACCGGTTAATGGACAACGGTAATCCGATCGGGATAATACTCTTTGTTTTGTTGCCGTGAGTGGTAACCCGATTGCGATATGCTTCTCGTAAATGCGGCTAACGCTGCTTGTTCAAGCTGGTTTCAACATTCCGTTTCGGATTAGACTCCCATTATTTGAAACCCATTCGGGATTGTGTACTGGAGAAGTTCTTTACCAAACTTCGGATGAACTAAAAAGGTATTAAAACATAACTTTAAATGGTTATACTGGTATGAAAAATATCAAAAGAATATTCAAATTATGAAATATTATCGAAAAAAACAACCCTTAAAACGGCCATGTTACCAAAACTGTATTTTAAAATTGGAAAATTGTAAATATTTATTATTTTTATAACATAACTAGTTGGACTATCTAGTGCTGATATTTTTTTTAAACAAATTTCTCTTTTTATATACCATACACAACTTTCTCTTTTCAGCCTGGTTAATTCTTTCATCTTTTACCGAAATTTCTGACTTTTTAAAAAGGTGACCAAAGCTCTGTCTTTATTGCAGCAATAAAAAAATTAATTAGAATTAACCAATTTGAAACAGAGCTTCTCTGACGTTTACAACTATTCATTATTTTCAGCGACCCTGACTCTGTCTTCGTATTTTTATTTTCAAAGTTCCAACGTATTTTTTTTGGCCGGTTCCAAATCATATTTATTATATTATATATTAAAATCTTAGGGAATTTAAAATGGGTCTAAGTTTTTTTGTAAATTTTCTTGAATTTTTATTCAAAAAACTGTTTTTTGTATGTAGATGTTTAGTTAAAAACCCTAATAGAAAATGTCACTAATTTGATAGAAAACCATTAACGGGCGTCTTGTTTTCGATATAAAAGGACGTGATTGTAGATAAAACCTTCCCGATGAAATTCAGCCATGAATCCATATAATTGCATCTCGACCACATTGATATCGTTGGGTAAATATGATTGGAATAATTTGAATGACATGGTTGTTTTTCTTTGGGTTTTAAGGTTTAATTTTGCAGACCAGGTCAAACGCACCCATGATGGTTAAGTTCATTGAAATCTAAATTCTTGAATTAAAGCTAAATGTTTTTTAGAAAATTTTTACTCACTTTCCAGTTTATTTCGATATTCACCAAGATGGTATTTTTCGAGAAAAATTTCCCCCGATATTTTATCGGACGGGCCGTTAATGAAGAGAGAAGATATTCTCCATGCTGTAATGATACCGATTCATAATTGTTCCTTTATTTTTCATGTCGAATCTCCTAGGGGAATGGACTTGAGACCTTGAATTTTGACCAGTAATAAAGTTCTCTACATTTTTTTTATTTTGCATTGTATTTTACAGACCAGAATGGTCAATATTGGTTCTGAATTTTATGTCTTCTTTAATTTGACTGAAACTTATACAAAAATAGGCTGATACTTTAGTTCAGAGATATTTTCAAGCACTTTTTCACCACCGTTATACTGTAATCGTGTTTTTACTGGAGAATAAGAAAAATTGGAAGTAAAAAATAACAGCGAAAACTAGCGAAAAAAATTAATTTGACTGCCTCCTGGATGATCTTAAAAAAACTGTAAAAAAGTCTAAAAAAGTGACGACTATGCATTAATGCAGTCAATTCGTCATATTGGTAAGCACTTAAAAAAAATTCATTTCAAAACTAGGAGCCTATTTTTGTGATATTCCAGTTTTTTTAGCAGTTGAATTCCCACCCTCCCGTTCATTTAAAATTTGGAAGATTTCCACACCCACCCGTTTGAACGTCCTATCCTCCATTTATTGGGCGCTTGAGGGTATTTTTAGAAGTTGGTAAAAAACAAAACAAACAACAAATTGCGTCAAGAATTGGATTTATTATATTCCTCTTGCAAATTACGAAGTAATTTTTTCCGTAGTTTTTCGCGAACAAGTTTATAAAAGTAAGCTGCTTGTTCGGGTAGACAATAGTTTCCATCCATCAGAGCGAGAGGCTGTTTAATACTTTCACACTTCCGAGCATAACCCTTAATAGAGTTCTTATACATCTCAACGTCATGATCTAGTGAGTCTTTAGGATAAGACTTTACTGAAGCTTCGAATTTGTCTTTGGCCTTCTTATATAGAACATAATCTACAGCGTTGAATTTCCGTATCATTTCTTTGACGTCTGGGGGAACATCTTTCCACCGACTCGTCGAGTCTTCATGATTAATATTCTGCCGAACGAAAACCAAATCTTCAAACGGGACACACAATCGCTTAGCCAATAAAACGACAGATTCGTAAAATCGTTCACTTAATATAAAGATATCAATATCGTTTATTTTTGTTTCAATTTCTTGGTCTGTCAATTTGGAATCTAATCCAAAGCTGAAAGCTTGCAGGTTGGGCCGAACGAGATGCTGTAACGCAAAATCGTGGATCTCCTCACGGTCGAACGTGTTATAAACAGATCGTACAAGATCAGGGTTCTTTAAAAACACACGAACGCCGTCCCAGAAATCGAGTTTTAACAACGTTAGCATTTCAACTGCGTGATGAACCGATGCGAATTTGTACATCGATACGAAATGTGTGATTGGGTCGCGGAGAGATGTAATGATAAGCGGACGGCCAGACATCATGAGGAGTGCTTAAAAATAAAACCATGATGAAAATGAAATTGAAAGATAGAATTTTTTTTCATTTCAACCAGGACACAAACCAAGCAGGGCTAAATATAATTTTTTTCTCAATCTCCTGACTTTTGACAGAAATAAATATAGCTAGGAACTTGTCTTTTACCCCCTCTCCTTATTTTTCCTTCTCCTGAAGTTGTCTCCATCCTGGATATAGAAAACGGTTTTCCTCATGGTTTTCCCCAGCTTCAAAACCCCCTACTAGAGGGGTGGATGTTATATCTTGTTATACTATGTTATACCTTGATTTTTATCGAAAACCAGTTCATCAGCTACCATTTCACATGTGCCGTTCGGTTTGTTGATAAGACGATTTTCATCGATTCTGTATGGAAAATTCATGTGGTAAAGGTCTGTGTTATCCATGCAAATGTTCATCTCTTTTTTCAAACCATAGTTCAACAGCATGCTCTTGATGGTACTCGAGCCTGAAATAAATAAGAAAATAAATTGAATGATATAGCATAGGTGGCATTAGTGGAAGCTATGTCTAATTCAATCATAAATGTTTGTCGTGGAAGATTTAGAGCAGATTATTTAGTGAAGAAAACTATACCTTTCGACGAAAGCTTAAGATAACATAATATTCTATTCCCAATATTTTCCTTCGGGAAGACGTCAAAAATCGCAATGACATGGATTTTTTACAAGATGCTTTGGTCATTTAAAACAATAGAAATGCGTCGTTCTTTTAAAAATAGACAAAAGAAATCATTGTCTCAAGATTTAACGACCTACCCTATCCTGATAATTATTGTAAAAAACCCCATCTCCTCTCAAAAATCGGGATGAGCTAGAGCTGGCCGGAGTTGTTTTAAAGGTCGCTTCTAGATTGGTTTATTTTGATTACCACCAATGTTGTGTTCTTTAGAAAACTAACGAGTTTCTTTGTTTATTATTCAAAACTTCTAAAAACTCCAGATTAAACCCGAAAAACTCCTCTAGAAATAGAGAAACGCATTTCTTTTACCATGGTAAATAATTTAATAAGGGTTTACCTGTCTTTTGAATCTTGATATAGAATATTGAAATATTAGTGCTGTGTGAACATGATCTGATGTATGAAGGTGCGCCATTCTTGGTAGAGAGAACATAATTTCCTTTGCTGTTATTAATATCTTTCAGAGATGATTTTGACAGCAATACATATCCAATAGCCAACATTATGGTCACCATAAAAAAAAGTTTGTGTTTGTTTTGCCAAATGGCTATTCTCATATTTCCATTGTATTTATTGGTTCCCTGAAAGAAAATGCAAAAAAAGTCAATAAATAAAGTCTTGAAAAATGAGAGGATTAGGTCAAAAGCATATCCTTTTTAAAGCAGTTTTTCTCTGTAAAATTGTAAGCGCTGAGAAAGTAAAATGTCGTTCCCAATTAGATAAAGGAAATGTACATTTTATTTTTAACAATCTGAATTAACGAAGTACTGATAAAAATACACGTTTTTATAAGAACGTCATCTAAATTTTAAAGCCTAAAAATATTCCTAACGTTTTTGGTATCCAAGCCTTTTGTTCTTATAATGGTTAACATAGCATCCCCACCCTGTCCGCAAGGGGGAGGGGGCTACAACCAAATTTTTCCTTAGAAATGCTGGAGGCTGCAATTTAACAAAATTTTAGGGGGTACCTTTGATTTCAGGGGGTACCTATTTTCTTATTGTAAGGTCTGGGGGCTGAAGAAATGAACATTGCTGTTGGCTTAAAAAAAAAAAGTGTTAAAAGAAAAATGGTCATTATATTTTTGTTAAACGATCTATTTTGGTGTACTTGAAAGCCTCAATTCTATGAGATTCAGGGGTACTTAGTAAGGATTTCCTTAAATTACACAAGGTGTAATGTGTATGTCTAATGTGTTTGGTTTACCACAGTGGGTACCTACGAATGTCTATTTTTAGGGGGTACCTTGATTTCAGGGGGACCTAAAACCTTGGAAGGTGCCATGGTTAACATATATATAAAAAGACCAAAAAATTTCATAAAAAGTCACAATACTTTATTATCATGTTAGAAAAAATAAATGGTGTCATAATATTCAAAACTTACAATTACACATAATAATCAATTATTTTTCCCTAATTCCCTAATCAATAAATTAACTATAAACTGAGTATAACTATCCAAAAAACTTTGTGTTTATTCTAATTACGAATAAAATGTTATTTCTTAGAATATCAACAACTGATGAACTTAAAAAAACTGAGAAAGAAATCTATCGCTCTATTTCTATGAAATGAAAAAAAATTGCCAAAAGTAAAAAAGAAATAACGCGTATACAAAACCATATAAATAGTGCAATTTGAAGCCATATATAAAAAAACAAATTCTACATGATTTAACAAAAGAAGAACATACATAAATGACATAACAATGTGGACCACCCTAAATGTTCAATTTAAACTTTTCCACGATAAAGGAAACCATCGCCATGGAGGTAAGAAAAACTACTCAAGATTTTATATAAGTCTTAGGATTATAAAAAAGAATTCATGATGAATAATCTTAAATTTGCAAGTTTTAGATCCGCAGAATGAAACAAAATTTGGGTATCTGTAATCAAGAAAATTATTCAGCAGTCATTAAAAATAGACTACTTTTACTTAAAAGGTAAACGCACAACCCATGATATACAATTGTCTCTGCAATTATTATTTATAAGAAGAGTTCTGATATAAAGAGTATTCTAATGGCATCCAAGAAAGTTCGTAAACACCATGAGGTTTACGGAAAGGGCTGTTGTGGTGGTTGGTATTGGGGTGGTTGATCTTTGGCTCCACCATAATTGCTATAGCCACCACCTTCATTGTTTTGATCCAGACGTTCATAAGTAGAGGCGTTAGGTGCTTGACCTGGCCCTTCGTCACTGTTGACTGTAAGTAAAGAAAGGTGGAATATCAGAGAAATTAGAAAGCATTTCCAAATGCATTTTGACAGTCGATAATATTATTTGCAAAATAGTGCAAAACTTTACTAATCTTTTGTTCAAAATATAATCAGATACGCTGGTTGAGTAACTTAAACATTGACATCATTTTGACATTACTGCGATTTTCACACATCAACTAGTCTTAAAAGTCTTTAATTTTTTTTGTTTGCATTTCACTTACCTCTAAATGACCATTCTTTATAGATAAACAAAGAAGCTACTGGCTTGACCAAAATTAAAAGAATGTAACATCTGATATTTTTCGTCAAGGAAAAAATAATTCATAAAAAACACCCTTTTTATAAATTTGACGTGGAATAGCCTAGGGAAGGCTCCTCTTTCTAACCAGTTGAACTACACTTATCATTTCTGAAACAAAGTGAATATTGAAATTCATAAAGACTGATTGATTATTAAAAGTTTCTTCCGGGAAAGTTTTTTCCTTTAAAGTAGTATTATTTTAAGGGTCTCCAAGAGGTATGATATAGTAAAAATGGGTGAAAAGATACGTTGCATTGAAATTGAAAGTATTGTAATTGTAACCTAAAATGAAAAGAGAAAAGTAACAAGTGATACTTTTATGGACCTACCTGGTTATAAAATGAAATTAATCCTTACGGCCATAAGAATGAACGAACGAATGAATGAACACAGCTTTAATACAGCTTTATTAATAGGCCAATTACAGCCATTAT
>JAUJPO010092004.1:0-23805 GCA_032270745.1 Tiaropsis multicirrata | reverse complement strand
AATATATTTTGAATATTTTCTGTATACCTTAAAGGGGAAAACTTCGTCGGGGAAAAGTGACGAACATTTTTCCCGACGGCGAAGTTTTCCCCGTAAAGGATGTGTATGAAAAACCTTTCGCTTGCGAACACGAGACTCGTTCTCTTTTACGATTGATAATTTTTTTCGCTTTAGCATTCTGAAAAGGAAGACCAAATCAAGACAGAATTATTGAGAGTGGTGAAATCTAAAGACCAGGAGATTCAGGAATCGTTGAAGATGTATAATGAAATCTTGTTGCGTGATAACAAACTTACCAGCGAAAACCATGATTTAAAACAAGTTCTGGAAAAGGTGAAATTAAATTAAAATAGAAGAATTTTTCAGGAGTCATAGATTTAATCTCAAAATAAGTTTGTAGAGGAATGATAAAAACATGTTAGTTTACAGCATGACCAGTCATGACCTTAGGCGCTACTACGAATTGAAAAATTGCAAACTCGTATCATTGAACTCTTATTTTTTGTTTTTAGAGTTAGATACTCACTCAGTTTTGAGAGTTAGGCACTCAATCAGTTTTGAGTCATCGTGAAGATTGCTTGATTCTGTCAATTTGCAAAAGTATTAGAATAATGCTGGTTAAAGCATTCTGAATTGCAATATTTTACCTTTTATTTCCAGCTTGAAGAACAACATACCAATTCAACGGCAAACGAAGCCTTGCTCATCGAACGAAACGAATACCTTAAACATGTAAGACGACATTGAACCAAATGTTACCACACATTCCTGTGTCTGTTACCCACTGATATCCGCCCCACTCTTCAACCCAGTGAAAAAATTGCTAAGAAAAGGCCCGTTCTTCGTCTCAATAGAGAGAATGGTTACCCCAATAGAAATGGGATATTATACACTCTTTACCCCAGTGGTAAAACAAAGAATTACGAAGAGATACTTCACTGAAAATATGATGAAAGAGCAATAGTTTTGATGACTCCATTCACTTAACCCGGCGGATTTGATCTTCACCCTAATGAGCTTTCGGTACCCATTGCCATTGGGGCATAGAGACACCGTCCTCTGAATTTATTTTTGTCAACTGAATTTTTCAATTGAGAATCTTTGCATCTCTGTCTCACTTTCAGAAGAGATGAAAAGGAGATTTTTACTGTAAATAGGTCTGTTTGAAAAATTGTTCATCTGTCCAATAATAAAATAAATTCAATTCTTCAGTATTTTCCTGGTTTCACCACATTAAACGTTTTTGTGACAATCTTCTTGCAACAGATTTTCGTTGATTGGAATGACCATTTTTCAAACAGACCAAGATATTGGGTTATATCATTCTAGTTTCGAAATCTTCTTAAGAAATGAAGATTCAGGGATAAAGCTGACATTTCTACGTTTTTTTGTATTTGACCATAGTGAAAATAAATCAGTTTTGAAATTTGAAGATGAAGCCTTTTCTTTTCATCTTCTTGACGTATTTAGGAACAGACTGCTTTTGAAAAATCTTTTTTGATTAGTTCTATCATGAGTAATTAAGAAATCAATGAAGTATGGACCTGATCTGACGTGATAAAGACGTTAATCATGTACTTTTCACAAAAGAGCCTTTTCATTCGGATCTATTCTTAAGTACTAGCAAATATTTGTATTACTTAGACTTTTGCGAAAGTTTTTCTCTTCCAATGCGTGAAAAGTTCTGATTGAAAATCATGAATGAAAAATTGACGAAAGCCAATAATTTCAAGATTTTTTTCCGTAAATCTATTTTTAGTTCCAAAGTAGACACGTCATCTGAACCAAAAAGAAAATTTAAATTTCACTGAGAATACCCTCCTCAATGTCCTTGCGATTTTCATATTTATTTTTAGATGCAAAAATGATTGACATAACAGAAAATGTATAACGATATACTTTAATGGCCTGTATAACGTTCAAAGTAACATTTAACGCATAACAACTTACGAAAATTCACTATGGTCAGAGCCCTTAAGGGATGGGCTTTTTCCAGTTTTGACCAAATGACATGCTGAATTTTCCATCGGGAACATTTCTTTGAATATTTATTTAGGGGCAGTCCTATCTGATTGCTATGAGGCTGTCTTTTTCTACCATTATTTATAATTTTCTAAGAAAAAGTTTGTAGAGAATTCTCCTAGAGATGCCAAAAATTACGTCTCCCAGGGGAATTGATCTTATTGTTTGACTTTGGGGTTGAAGCTGGTTAGATAAATGGACTTAGAAATAAATGGAGCCCTACAATGACTCGTGTTTTTAGTGACCTTTCCAGGAGAACATGTTCCCATCACAGATCTGGGTGTGGGACCCCCTACTCTCCCTGGAAAAATAGGTTAAATAAAAGATATTCCCTGAAAAAGATAGGCTGCTGAGAATTGTCTTTTCATTGAAATGTTTTAAAATGTGTCACCCCTCCCCCCCTAGTTTTTCAAACAAAAAACAATAGAATTTGATATCCCACATACAACACACTCTTCAGGTCGTAGGATACGCATCTGAATGCATTTTGACACCCCTGTTTCACAGACCCGGTGGGACCCCCTACCCACTGGAAATACAGGCCCAAAAACTCGTCCCCGGTGAAAAAATAGCAATGAAATTCGTCCCCACTGGAGAAAGGCCCATCCCCATTGAAAAACGTAAATTTTTTGATATCCCCACTAAATTTTGATCGACATAAATTTCTCATCCCCACCAATATTTTGAACAAAGAACAATAGATCTTCGCATCCCCAGTGGAAAAAGTTCCGTTTTTGATAACCCCGTTCGGTTTTATATCTCATTATTTATCCCCACTGGCAAAATAATTCCCACCGGGTCACTGAGACAGGGGTGTATTTTGAGAACGTTAACGTGTTATCATAATTATTTTCATCTACTTTTTAACCCCATTTTTCAGGAGAACGTTTCGATGATAGGGAAAATGAAATTACAAGAAGATGCATTGCAACAGCTTCACGATCAGTTGATACAACTTACTTCAAATGCTGAACACTCACAAGAACACTATGAAAAGTATGTAAACAAAGTACGCCCATGTCTCTGTGTCCAGGATACCGAAAAGCACAACAGGGTGAAAGTCAAAACTGTGTCAGGTCAAATGATAATTTTTTTCCAATGAGTTCATAAAAATCTAATGCTCTTTTATATCATCTTATTTTCACTGAGGGCGGCTCTTTGTTTTTCTGTGTTATCACTGGGTTGACCATTGTCTCCACTAGAGTAAAGAGATTTTTCCACCTGTCTGTCCAGAAAGGGGTGTTAAGCTTTAGGGTAGTTCCTAATTAAGTTTATACATAATAAACATCTGACGTTTTCTCAATTCTATTCAGACTTTTGAGGAGATATAAGGACTTGACAGAGGAAAAAGAACAATTAGAAGCCAGCTGTTCCAACTTGACGTCCGATTTAGAAGAACTGAAGACCAATCGCCACAAACCGCGTTTATACGAGAAACAACTTAGTTGGAGTACAACATCCTCAATGGATTTTGATAACCGACCTACGTCTCCTCTTAACTCGACGTATGACGAGAACAGCAACCAAAACAGATCTTTAACAAACTCGACCACTTATAACAAAGCAACGGACTCTGCTTGGATTTTAACTAAACAAAGGTCTAGAAATTTTCATCTTGCATCGACTGAAATTGATGATAGAAATCGGTTCATTCAGACACCATCTGGATTGACAGCTCTCCGATCGGCACGTGGAAGTAGACAAGATGTGAGCAATCACGACGACTACGACTTGGCGACGCCATTACCGTCTGACCGTGCTCCTCCATCGTCTTCTAGATTTCATTACAAATCGTCAACGCCGTTCAGTAGTAATAATACTTTCTCAATTCAACCACAAACGTCAAGTATAAAACTGGTTTATGGAAATTCCAAGGTAGTTCTTTCTTACACAAGTTCCCTTATCCGGGAGAACCTCAACTGAAAGCCAAGTTTATATTTATATTCTTTAATTTAGTGTTCTTTCCTTTGTTAAGCCTTTCATAGGCAGTTTGGGAGTATTTTACCCATCTAAGAGGTCAAGTTTCTCCAAACATTATATCATTATCAACAGAAAGCTACATAACCTACATTAATTCATCACAGAACCAAATTGAAATATAATAATAAGTAAAAATCTTACAGAAAATGAACCCATGATGTTTCCTCAAATTATCAGTCATATTTACGAGACGCACCTAAAGCAACTAATAATGGCACCGTAAGCATTCCACATTCCATTCCTCTTATTTCGTAGATGTTTCAAGTGGAAAACTTCCTCTATTTTCTATAGACTCCTTTACGTTTGGCATCAAGCCGTAGCAACGAATTCAAAGTAGTTTTCGCCGGTGATCCAAATGTTGGCAAAACGTCGCTCATTAGACGGATATGTCATGGTCGATTCAAGGAGAATCGGGAAGTGACACAAGTAATGGATTGCGCTACCAAGATTGTCGGTTGTCAACAAAAAACTGTTTCGTTGAAACTCTGGGATACAGTTGGGACGGAAAAATTTAATAGCATTCCACCATCATACTTTCGCAAATCTGATATTGTGGTTCTAGTTTATGATATATACGACGAAGGTAGTTTTTGTAATGCAAGAAAATGGCTTCGACAAATTCACGTAAGTTGAAAGTATAATTTTTTAATTTCTTTACATTTTCATAGTTCATTGTGAAGAGAATTCATCTGTGCGGTGGAATTCTCGTACTATCGTAGCAATGAAATTGAAACGAGGCATGTAGTACTTAGTGCAATTGCAAAAAAAAGATATCTCCTCACGCCTAGAAAAATAAAGTGGTTATTGTCTGACAAATTGAGCATATTGTTTTTTTGGTTTTGTTTAGGATTACACGAACGAAAACATATTTCTCTTCTTGGTTGGAAATAAATCAGATATGCACCATAAACGAGCCATTGCACCAAAGCGAGCAGAATGTTTGGCTTCAGTAAGTTTAGTATCACTTTAAAAATCAATGGTCATGTACCAAGGGTTTGACCTCCCGTTTCTTTCATATTTGGTTTCAAGGCCTGTATGGCTGGCCTTGAATCTCTTCAAAACAATTGAAATACTGGGACAAAAGCTTTTCATAAAAAGGCATATCGCTAGCCGTACTTTGAAAAGCAAATAGTGTCTTGTCATCCAGACGATTCTGGAACGTTTCAAGTATTTTCGGAATTCAGATAAGGGTGCACCAAATTTTTAAAATTGGAAGCGTATTTTATCTTTTTTCCATACCCGGTATATTACAGAATCATCTACGCAAACTGTTGACTCTTGTGTGTGTAGGTTTAAACATAGATCGTTTAAATAACACTATTTGTAGTGTGGAATTCTGCAAAACATTACATTCTGTATAATATCAATTTCATTTTTTATTTAAAATAACAAGTAAAAATACATTACTGTCAGTTTCACGCTGAACGAGAATATAAAAGCAATATTTTCCAATTTTCAACAATCAATGTACTGATATCTTTTACTTTTCTGCAGTGGACGATATTAGAAGGTCTTTGCAGAAATTTTGACGGGTGGAGTGTTACCTTTCCCCTTATATGGAATTCAAGACTCTCCGTCGTATTAAATTATTCAGTATATATTTTTCCTCAGGAAAACGATGCAATGTTTATTGAAACGAGTGCAAAGACTGGTGAAAATACTGACCAATTGTGTGATATGATTGCATCGTAAGTTTTTCATTACGCCCCTTCTGTATTTCTACCTGTCAGGAAGAATACAACGACTACCTACACTAACTACTCCTTAAAAGCACACGATATACATGGGAGAAAATAGGAGGGGGTAGCCCGAGATTACCTAAGAAAGTGCGTTGATCTTCTAAACAGCGGCGGGTGTATTGCTTTCTGTAATTTAAAGTTTTGAAAATGTTATAACATTTTTGAGGTGGAAGATAACCAAATATCACTTAAAAAGAATTGCTTCTTTTTTAGGACATTGTTGGATCGAGAGGAGACTGTTTTCATCCGTAACGACTTCGAGAGTAGTCTATGTAGCTTGAGTTATTCTTTTAAAAGGACAAATGAAATATCAATTTGCTGTAGTTAGAGAATTTTTTTATCTAGGAATTAAATTAATTTATAGTTCATACATTATAGTTCTATTCAAATTTACTGGCAGTGAAATTTGAAATACCTGAAATAACATATTGGCGAAGATTAAGCTTTTTGACATATTTCAGCTACCTTAAACTTTGGACCGATCACCCTTGCTAGTAACCTTTCTGTGGTCAAACTTCCTTCCACTCGGGTATTTGTATCGTGTCCGGATTCATGATATTCATAAAGTAATATTTCATACGGAAACGCCTTGAAAAGCTGGGCGTATGTCACTAGTTTTGATTTTTTTAATAATACTAGTGGCAAACATCGGACTGTTGGGATGTTTTTCAAATATAATTATAATATCATTCATATATCTTTTCATATATCAATTTTGTAAAAAAAATAAAAAAATAAATACGCATATGAATTTAAATTCGAATACTTTAGACATTTAGATATTTGCGAGAGAGACTTTCACTTAAAACGGCCCTAAATTCGCAAAACTCACAAAAGTTTTGCTTGGAAAAGTATAACCGATTAAAGTACAAAATTTTCTGACCTAAATACATTTTAATGACATTCAAACAAGCATTTTTCTTAAAATTATGTAACTTGCAATCCACGAAACATCTCCGAACATCTAACACCTTAGTTCTTATAATTTATTTTTTGACTGTTTTTGCTTCCAATGATTGGTAATCAAAGAAAGCCGATTTCAATAACATTTATAAAGAATTTAATGACCATTTAGGCTATTACAGACACGTTTATTCTCCATGTGTTTTTTTACCTCCATGGGGGGAGGCGGGGCACTCATACAGTGCAGCCTACGGTATGTGCAAAATAACAAAAGGACAGATGCACGGGTAGAGAATTTGAATAAAAGCGAATTACGCCCTTACACCCTTAACTCTTTCAGTACCACCCAGCCAAAATCGTTCCTATCGGAATGATGAGTTCTTCACCTTATTTTTCACTTGCTTAGCAAAGTGCATTTTCTTCAAATTTGATAAAATTTCCTTTCATTAAGGCAAAAGCTTTGGCCGCGCATACCGTTGTTTGAAGAAAAACAGAAAGAAAATTGCGTCCTAGAAAATATAAGAAAATCTTTTCAAATTTTCAAAATTTGACAAGCAAAAAAAAAACGCTCTATGACTCAAAGGTCATTTAAACTGAACAGATTTTGAATCGGCCACGTTTACTTCCAGTAAATATTTGTTTGTGTCAAAACAAGACAACGAAAAGCGAAAAAATCCACACAAAAAGCGTTTCGTAATTTATTACACAAAAGAACATAGGTTGTCAAAGAAACCAGTTAATGGGGTGAATGGGATTTTCAATGATAAATCGGAATAGGATTACAAAATATTCAAGCGAACCAACATCTTTTGCCCAAAGAGACACAAAAACTATAAATTCGAAAATTGGCCTCTTTAATACTTAAACCCAATTAACCTGGAAACGAAATTAGTTTCTGGATCACAAAATTCAATTCTGTGAAACTTTCTAAGTTCGTCATCGTTAAGGTATCACCAAGAAGAGGATTTCATGGGGATTTCATCAACAGCTTCGCGCTCTCTCACACATCATATGTGTTTTAGTTCTCTGTGTGTACATAACATCACGAAAGAGATCATATAGCAATCCATCCATTCTTCATATTTTACTTTCAGATTTGATAATTAAGTTACACAGGGGGTAATCATTTACGTTTAATTACTTGCTTGTGTAAAAATCATTCAGATCAATCCCTGGGATGTTCCAGGCTCATATTTTTGTTGTATCAAATCTGCTGATGCAACACGCACCCCATGATGTCGTCACTATGACTACGTCACAGCAATGAATAACGCAACCACATGCAGGGCCACCTTCATTGAGTCAGTACACAACATTGAGTTGTTACACGTTGTCACCTGCTGTTACTTGTGGTACTGGAAAAGCTAGCCAAGAAACCTTTAGTAGCTCCACTGTTTGTTGCAGACGAGATACTAAGCTGTGAGAAGCCGCTCGTACTTGATGTAATACTCGACATCGATCCTCTGTCAAATAAAAAACATGAGTCATGAAAACTTTAAACCCTCTATACGTAATATAGAGACCGGTTCTTTTTGTCACAGAAGATTTCCAAAAACAATCTATCAAACCTCGATTAGTCCCTGATGACCCCAAAAAGAAGAAAATGAAAAAAAATTAAAACTTTGCATAGCAGCAAAAATTTAATCAAACACTTCGTAGAAGTAAAATGTTGGTAAGTTTTTCCACCAGAGGGAAAATAACGGAACACGGACACACACGGTGATAAAGGAACACCTACCTGAAATCTTTGGATGGTAAAATATCATAATATAACATGAGTTTGCATTTGTTTTGAATTTTCAAACTTTGTCTTGACGTTCCCGAATTCGAAAATTTCCACTGTAAAATGTATACTCCAGGCTGTTGGCATATGTGTGTACCCTAGGGGAAAAAGTTGTATACTGTATACTCCAGGCTGTTGGCATATGCGTGTTGGAAGATTCTTTCCCCTTACGACAGACGGTAAACAGTATGGAAAAAACAAGATGGCAGACAGTCGAAGGCAATTTTTTGGCTGTTTGTCGTTTTCAAGTTGTGGTTCAGTTCGAAGTATCAAAGTTGAAATTATGAGTTGTGATGTATCTTCTGTGTGCACTTACAAAATATTTTTTCTTATATACTTGAAAAAAATGAAGTCTGAAAATTAACTTTGCCTTTGGTTTGTTTCGTTTTGTTGACATTTTTTTGTTTGGATGGATATCTTCGAATTTTACAAGTTTCAACAAAGCCCATCAAATGGTAACAGGTATGTTATTAAATTGTAGTGCTACCCTCTCTTGACACTTGCTGATTAGAAGAATATAAGGAAATTATGCTCTCAAATCGTGAGATTTTAAAGGAAAATCGTTTGTCTGGAGATTTTGAAAAAAACAATGCTTACTGTACTGATCGAATGTTCGAAAAGTAAAATAGTACTACATAGTTAAGAGAATAATTTACAAATTTCTTTTATATCTTGAAAAATAAAAAAAGATACAGTTCAAAAGAACAGTGGGGAAATCTGTAAAAAGTTTTCCTTTTCTTTTTTGGCATTTACATAAAAAAACTTGTCAACAAAACTGACAAAATATTCGAATGCTCCTCCTGAATTTCGAATGTTTTTGTAAAAGTTTGACTGCAATGCAACGTCTTCGATGTCTATAGAGCATTCTTATGAAGATAACTAGAGAGCTTTTGTTACCAAAGATAAAAACATATCTGGCATAATAATGAGGCAAGTTAGGTGTGGCAAGACAGGGAGAGCCACAGGATCATGGCGACATTTTTTTTCAGTTTTAATCAGAAATTTTACAATTTGTTTACAATTCGACAGCCATGTTGTTTACCTCCTCACTCCCCTCTCAAGTCCCTCGGATTTTAAAACTCGCTAAATTTCGTGTGTTTTACAGGCTGAACTAAACCGAATCGGAAACCAAAAGGGAGCTTAAGTAGCAGATTCATACGTTAAACGACTTTTAAATGGGTTTAAAAAATTAGTGAACCCGCTGGGAAAAATAATTTGGGGAAACTTGGATTATCCTTAGTCAAAGCTCTCACCTGCATGGAATCACCTTGTCGACATAGGATCGGCCGTTCGACCACTTGTGCATCGATCCCTGGACGGATAGATGGTTTAGTAATAGCGGTATCTCCTAAGCATGTCGTGCTGACCATATTGGCTTCGCGTGGCCGCTTATGACGTAATACTTGGAAATGACAATCTCCCTCAATAACATCGAAATCCCAGGTGAGGACAGATTCAGCTTCGGATACTGTCAATATCACCTAAAATGAAAAGCTCAAATGAATGAATGAAATAATCTTTGGGCTATATAATGCTGCCCTAAAGTTCTAACCCCGTTTTGGTACAACCCCCTGGGTTTTTGTCCAAGGAACAAGTGTACCAAATTTCAGCCAAATCCGATTTTATTTGGACTCTCTTCTAACCTGCCTCAAAGGTTTACGTACACGCAGAGACATTCTCAGATAATAACTCAACTTAAGGCGCAGAGCTGACCTTACATAAAGTTTATACAGTTAAACTCGTGTAAATTTGAATTGCGTTTATTGTAAAATTGAGTTTGATTAAGTCGATCGGGACATAAAGATTTTGTTCGAAATGTACAAGTTTTCGAATTATAGGAGTTCAAAATACCTGAGTTTAAACTGCACATCCGAAAAAACAAAAAACGAAAGCATTTTGGAAAAACAATCTTACGTCATGAGGTGAGCCTTTCATGAAGTTGGCGATGTGGTATAAATCAGTATCCAACCAATTTGACTCGCTTTCTGATGCTTCTCCGATGTTATCATATTTGTAAAATTGTTTGGGAACTATCTTTCCAACTGGAATGTCGCACTAAAATGCAAATTTGTCTTTTATGAAAAAAGTTGTTTTTTTGTAAAAACTTTTCTGAAATCCATGTTTTATGCTCTTAATATGTTCTTAATTTTACTGATAAAGAACGATTTTAGATGTTTAGATGTTCTTTCAAAATTGTCATCGGAAAGCTTTAAATGTTTTAACATTTTGCTGCTCGAAGCCTTATACTGTATTTTGTATTTTGTGGTCGTTTCAATATTTGCTTACCTCACAAGAGCCTCCAAGGAATTGTGGGATATAATCTTTTGGAAGGTAGTCTACCAATCCTCCAGCTCCCTGAGAAAGATACGAACAAATTATTAGTAGCTTTTACCACAAATCATATCATATCATATCATCCGAAGAAACTTTCGTGTTTTTGTCGCACGTTTTAGTCAAATTCGAAAGTTTAATCCGCGAAAAATTCTACCTATAGGATAGGCTCATTCGCGAAAGTTTATTCCCGTGAAAAATTATTCTTTTTTAACTTAAGCAGCTTGGAAAACAATCATGAAAATTCGTTTTTTTCAACAGTTAAAATGTTACAATTCTTGAGTATGAAAAATTAACAAGAATCATCTTTGCTCTACTTGATACTTGCTCTATCAATGCATATCGAGAACTGTTAGAAAAAGGTGAAATTTTACTTGATAGTCATCACCAGTGTAAATCATGAACTTTCTCCTCGTGTTTTCATTGATGAAGGGTGATAACAGTGTCCACAGCACACCAAACACTTTCGGCGCACGTACGATTAGCAATTGACCCATCGTTTCAGGATAATTTGCTTCAACAACTTCAATCATCTTCAATAGTGCGCGGATACCTTTAAAGGTTTTTTTGAGAAATGATTTTTCACAGAATCTTATTTTGCGTTAGATGCACTAATCTGTTTATCCACTGGATCGGGTTTTTCACTGTTTTGAAAGTGAGGTCGGTTTTACTGCAAGTCAGCCATGTTGTTTCCGTTTTTAGCAGAGGAAATCCTGCAGGATTTGGAAACAACATGGCGGATTTTCACCAATACTGAACACACTTTTTTCACAGGAATCCATAAAGAGATCCACTGGAATTAAGATACAGATCAGTGATGTGTAATTTGAGGAAATATGGGAAACAAGTTTAGTTGAGGGAATATTACTCCTATATGATGGGGGACAAGAAAGAAGAGAAAAGGAGTCCGTTCGTTACCAGGTCTCCAAAGATGTCTCATGTTAAGACCATCCATATCAACAATCAATGTCCAATTTCTATGAGAATAAATCAATATCGAGTTTAAACAGAGGTAATGCCTATTGGACGATGACCGGGATCGAATCTACAAATTTTCGTTTGGGAGGCTAGCGCTAGACTGAGCTAACTTGCCAGCTGCAGGCTAGTAGATTAAGATGATATGGCTTTTCTGATCAAAAGAATGTCGTTTCGAATCTAGCTAATTTCCCTATTTCCCTAAAATGTTTTAATGAATTTGGACTATAAACTAAGCCTGTTAAACAAAACTACCTTAATAAGTGACTTCATTTCGCGTGGACTTAATTTCGCGAATCGAGAATTTGAATGTTTTGCGTGGATTTAATTTCGCGAATCGAGAATTTGAATGTTTTGCGTGGATTTAATTTCGCAAATTCGACTGTTTTTGACCTTCTTTTAAATAAAAGATGTTTTTTTGCAAAAATGGTCAACATCGAAAATCAATGCACTTGATGAGAAATAATGAAAGTTTTGTCGTGGTTCGAATAAGAGTCTACAGATTGAATATAATTTAAGAAACAGACCAAGGGGAAAGGAAGCATTTGGGAGGCAGATGATGACATGCTTACGTAATTGGTTTCTTGTAAATATCGGTAGCTTCGACGCATTTGTTCAACCCTTCTTCATTGATCGATACCACCTGAATGTAGTATAAAAGAAAATCTCCTGAAAAATATGTTTATGTGTCTGCTGATAGAAGACTTTCTTTTCGCGTGTTTTATAACAGCGTGGGCGCGTAAAGAAATGAGGGCGCGAGGGCGCGTGTTTTATAAAAGCCAATAGCAAGCTCTCTGAACAAACCTGTTTTATGAAGCCAGTTTCTCCGACCGTCTTCAAAAGTCCTTTAAAATCCATGCTACCAATTTTGACGATATACACTGGCCGCCCGTCTATGACAAATAAACAAAAAAATTAACAAGTGATACTTTGATGGACCTACCTGACAGCCAAATGAAATAACCCTTAAGGTCATAAACAACCTTTGAACGAAACGAAACGAAACGAAACGAAACGAAACGATTTAAATTCAAGAAAAACACAAGACAAACATATGAAAGAACGGAACGAACGGACGAGATTAATTTATAGCTAAAAACAAGCTGATCACAGCAAAATAAGGGACTTTGTTTTGGTACCTGGGAACTTTTGTCAAAAATAATAAGCGAGGGGTCCTAATAAGAAGGTACGGGAGGGGTTGAAAAAAAGAAATCGAAATTAATAAACGGGGGGGAGGGCGTTTATTCGGCGGCACCTTAGAACATTAACGGAGTAGAAGAAGAGAAATAAAAACAACGGAGAAGAAAGATGGAAAGGTAGGGTACCTTTGTCGTGGTAATGCCATCCACCAGGATAATACTCCAGCAAAGCATCGGGGGGATTCCAAGTCTCCAGGATTTTATCCACGTGGTGTTGACGTCTACAATGCAACGAATTCTTCAGCATCTCGTACACCTGAAATTAAGGAGCATATTTGGTTAGCTCGAAAATTTATAGTAAAGCCCCCCCACCCCCCCCCCCCAGCAGGAACAGAACGTCCAGAAAACGTTGTTTTAACGTCATATGTCATTTGACGTTGATACAATGGGTGTCTTTGGTTGGAATAACGTTTTTGTAACTCCCCAACCCACAGACTCGATTCTCGATTTCTCAACAAAAACGATTAGCCAATTTCTTGACATTCGTGTTTCCTTTGCTTGAATCACTTAATCATCTGGACGATCAATCATTTTGAACTTCGAGATAGCATTATGAAGACATTGTTTGATTTCCCAAAACATTTCTTAAACTAAGGGTAAAATTCAGACATTTGCTTGGCAGAAGATTCTTATGAAGATTTACGCAAATATTCTAAAAAACATATAGACTTAGATAGACGAACAAATAGACGAACAAATTGTACGAAACAAATATAGACTAGTAGAGAGCACTACTCACCTTATCCAAATTGTTTTCTCTTGCTCGCAAAAATCTCAATAGAACTGACACTGAAGGGATCTAGAAAAATAAATTTTGAAACATGTTTAAAAAAAAATCTGAAAGACATTAGCTTTAATACCAAACGATTGAAAAATATAAAGTTGTAAGAAGTCCTTACACGATCTACTTTCACGAGATAAACTTTAGAAAGGTCAAAATGCGCAAATTTTGGCGAGATAAACTTTTGCGAATGAAGGAATTTACTTATTTGACATAATTCAGCACATTCAGGACATCTTTTAGAGAATTGAAATAATATAAAAATTTCGCGAGATAAACTTTCACGAATGAGCGGTTTTAAAGTTTATCCGGTTAATAAAGTATCCGGTTTTAACGACCGAAGATTCCACTCATTCCACTGAATTTACACGACAAAGGATTGAATACGGCTTACTTTGACAGAATGCGTGCCTTGGAACCTTCTGCGAAGTTGAAGCAATCGAGTTTCTTCGATACTGGTTAACTCTCCTAAATATCTGGTGATAAAACCTTCGTCCAATTTGTATTCTAAAATGATGAATAATATCAAAGTAAAACCAACAACAAATTGTTCACTCAGCGAATAAGTAATTTAGACTGGGTAGTCTGGTCTAGGGAATAGGTCAGTGCGATCTGAGAATAGAAGAAATGACACTCCATCTCAGCATGAATAAATAGGGGAAGGACTCCCCCACCATAAGATTATAAATTTTAGAATAAATAATTCGTAAATATTTTTTTAACGTCAAATTAGGTCGAATCGGACCTGTATCTACAGTTCCTGGTTTTTTTCCACGGAGCCAAGCGTTGTTCTCATCATAATCGTGAGGTAATGCCACGTTATTATAAAGCTACTTTAATGGGATGTGAGATTTTGCTGATGAGATCATCCGCGAAATTTAAGCATTTCGCAGGGACTAATTTTCATTTTTTTAAACGGATGAACTATTTAAATATTTATTTTCGCGCATGCGCATGAATTATGTTTTTAAGTTAAAACGTTCGTCAATAGGTTCATAATTTTTTATAAAAAAATATCGAAGTTCGCGGATCGGACATTTTTTTTCAAATACTTTGCGGTGGAAATGGCTCCGGCACCTTTCCGGTTTTTGGCCCGAGTCTAACCTTATAATATTAACTTAGAGTAATTAAAGAATGTTAGACTTCAAGAATTGGTCACCTGGTAACGGAGGAGGTTCAGCCACTCTTTGAATCTTTTCTTTGTGTGTTGGATGTGATTGTGTTTCAACCTCGCCTTTCTTCTTCTCTTTCTTCTTCATATCATGTCTACCGTCTTCACTAGCCTCCGAAATCGCTTCATTTTCTAATTCTTTAAATCGAAAAGAGGCATTTCTCTACTTTGTACATTTGAATAAGTGAAAAAACTTTAAGTTACCTTAAGGAAGGGTACAAACTTTAAGGGGAATTAATTTTTTCTATTGTTTTTATAACAAAAGACTATTATTCTATATCTATAACAATAAAAAGCCGAAGATCCGCAAAATGTTTTCGCAGAATCTAATTTTGCTATTTCGGATTTTCTAATAAACTCGCATAATATTACAATGTATCATAAAGTGATGTAGAATAAAATAAGGACAAATAAATCCTCTATAGTTAAATGAAATTCCACCAAAGAAGTGTCAAATTTCTTTCTTGATTTTTCAAATTTCAAATTTTTGATTTTCACTTTATCGCAAGAAAATTTCGCGGTTTTTTTTGCCAAAAATTGCATTTCTCGACCGCTAAACAGTGAAATTTTCATGCCGAGAAATTGTTAAAATTTTCTTGATATGATGTGATGATTTTTCATTTTTAAAAGATCCCACACGATCACAACCTTCGTTAAACGAAGAATGTGAAACAAACCTTTGAGTGATACGATTGAATCCGTGTTATCTTTTGACAACTTTTTGTCAGCATGACTGATTGTTCGTGGGCGTCCTTGTGATCCTTGAAAGGGCGGGAAATATGTCCGCCCTTCACTAATCAGTTCGTTGATGTAATAATTGATAATTTCTTTACCCTGTTATACAAAGGCAAAAAAACAAAAACTTTAAAACATTTTTAATAAACTGACGGGGGTGATGAAATTTCAACTGTTGAAAATACTAACATAGAGCAAAAATAGGCTGAAATTAAGCCATCCACAGCAAATAAGGGAATTTGGTACTTGTTAGACGAGAAGTTACAAGAAAGAGAAAATGAAAAATGCTGGGTTTCTTGTCTTTATCACTTATGAAGCAATCGAAGGTTAATACCTTTTTCAAGTTGGATGTGTAAGCTTTAATGGCTAACTTTTCAACACCAGCCTCGAAACCAAAGAAACTGACAACATCCAGGCTAGCATCTTGTTCGAATAACGTCCAGCCGGGGTTGTCTGGGTGCACCTACGTAAAAATTTGGAATTCATTATGCAGTGACTTTCACCTCTGGTTAATCTATGGCGGACAAAAACGGACAAAATATTATCTTTCTAAAACACATACTATTATTTCAATACTAACTTAAGGCACCCGAGGGCCGAGGGATCGCTTCACATAACGCTTAGACTGGTTTTATGACATTCTTTATTCGATATTATTATTCGAGGTAGTTTGTATAATTTGTTTTTTTAGACCAATCATTTTGATCATGTAGTTTCTGTCAATCAAATATAATTTTTTAAGTGATATACAAACACAACCCCCGGAAAATATTTTTAACAACATCATATATGAAACTTTTGGTTCGTACTAAAGTTACTAGACGACTTTGTTCTTGTAATCAATGCATCATTGTTCATTGTCTCGTCTCGTCTCGTCTCGTCTTCTTTACTTTATAATTCTAGTCTACGTATCGCTATCAGCTACTCAGAGGTAGGGTGAGGTAGCTATGAAACCCTTGGTCGCTTCTCTCACCCTTAATGAGCCTAAGAGAATCTGCTATAAAGTTTTTGATCGCTTTCGTTTTAAGTGCAATTTCCAGTGTCTGTTCTGTGGAGTGATGTAATGCTTGAAGAACGTTAAATTTAAAGGTGTCAAAGAAAGAAAGAAACAATTAGGGGGGGGGGGGGGGGTAGGTATCAAAGTAGATTGATTTGGCTTAATTTTCATCATACTGTTTTCATCATATGTTTTTTTTTCAGTATACCCCATATCCAAAGGGCTTTCGATCTTTCGATTTCAGTGAAAAAGTTTCATGATAAATAAATAACGTACAATAAGGCCAAAAAAAAATCTTGTTTCCGGAAATGCGGGTAACGATATAAAATCTCCCTGGCCGGCCGCAAAATATATTTTTTTGATAATTTTTCATTATTTTCTACTTGATCTATAACGGCATAAATCTCAATGTTTGATGATTCTATTCGCAAAAAAACGCGATTTAAATATAAAGGCATGAATGCGAACGACTTTTTGTGTTATAATTGTTGTGTTGTTAATTGAATCTTTAGAGTTTTTTAAGAAAATTGTCTGATTATCTCTTGAAGCTTATTTTATTTTTATAGGCTACCAAAAAAAGAAAAATTAAGTTGCGCCTGGGTGATGTACAAAGAAAAAGTTCACGCGGCCGATTTCCGCAAACAAGACTACTTTTTTTTTGGCATAAGTAACTTACAGAATAATAGCAGTGCTCTTTAATGATGAGCCGGTTGGAGAAACTCTCATTCCAAGCTTCAATTTTTAAAGTTCGATCCAATTTGTTGAGGCTGTTTCGTTGAATAAAGATGGCGTGGTCAACACCTGCAATCTGCAAAAAGAGAAACGTTAAATGTTGAAATGAAACACACATATTCAACACCTGCAATCTGCAAAAAGAAAAACGTGGAATGTTGAAATGAAACACATATTCAACACCCGCAATCCGCAGAAAGAGAAAAGTTGAATGTTGAAATGAAACACACATATTCAAGACCTGCAATCTGCAAAATAAGAAACGTTGAATATTGAAATGAAACACACATATTCAAGACCTGCAATCTGTAAAAAGAGAAACGTTGAATGTTGAAATAAAACACACATATTCAACACCCGCAATCTGCAAAAAGAGAAACGTTGAATATTGAAATAAAACACACATATTCAACACCCGCAATCTGCAAAAAGAGAAAAGTTGATTGTTGAAAAAAACACATATTCAACACCCGCAATCCGCAAAAAGAGACAGGTTGAATGTTGAAATGAAACACACATATTCAACACCTGCAATCTGCAAAATAAGAAACGTTGAATATTGAAATGAAACACACATATTCAACACCTGCAATCTGCAAAAAGAGAAAGAGAAAGTCTCGTGTTTTTAAAGACATGAATGGTCTTAAAGTTGTAGTGTCTTTTTTTTAAACCAATTTAAAATTTTGATCATTTCAGTGAAGGAGTTATTACAACTAAATGTAGAAGGGAAGAGTTTTTTAGAAATAGAGGTTGTTATCTCCTACCGAACTATCCAATGGGCGGTGCCAAAAGTCTAATGGGCGGTGCCAAAAGTCTAATGGGCGGTCCCAAAAGTCCAATGGGCGGTGCCAAAAGTCTAATGGGCGGTGCCAAAAGTCTAATGGGCAGTCCCAAAAGTCTAATGGGCAGTCTCAAAAGTCTAATAGGCGGTCCCAAAAGTCTAGTGGGCGGTCCCAAAAGTCTAATAGGCGGTCCCAAAAGTCCAATGGGCGGTCCCAAAAGTCTAAAAAGCAAGAAAAGCCTCTCCGCTATCCTACATAAGAGCAATGAATCAACTTCTGCTCTAAAACAGACAAACTCTCACAGTTTTTAGTCACTTTCGCCCGACTACTAATTTGGGCCGAAGAGAAGCGTTTAATGGTTCTGACGCTTAGAGAATAATTGATTTTTAAGAATAGTTTAATTTGCGAAGGAATTTTATGCCGTAGAAAATTTGGAAAATCAGTGTTTATAGCTTTTGATTACGTTCATTTGGTGTCAATTTTTTACTTCCTTTTTTCCAAGAGAAACAATGGTATAATGGTTATACATAATAGATGAAAAGTTGTATTTTAACGTGAAATTGAGAGGAGAGGAAAATGTTTTTCGAAAAAGGAAATATTTTCATCAATGATTTATAGCGATAGTATTATTAATAGAAACTGACAGCTCCATGAGGAGGTCACACATGTTAGGGTTCTTTCATCCAATATAAAAAAAATACATTTTATATTGAACATTGAACTTACGAGAAAAGGACTGCCGATTCAAGAAAACTGACAAGAAACCATACAAAAAGTCTACGGAATTTAGTCTCAAAATAGATTTTTATTTTCTAAAGAAATGTCAAATGTATTTTGTAAACTGACCTAGCCATGTTTATTTAAACGAAATTCCGCGAAAATTTAACTTCCCTTGGAAAAAAAGGGGAGAAATCAGTCTAGCCAACAAAAACGAGAACAGAAACAAGCTGACATAGGATATTGATAAGTTCGAGCCGTGCATATTTTCCGAATATATCACCAATTCCTTTAATATTCTTTATTAGTATTGAAAAGTTTTATTCATAAAAAAAAAACATTTCTACGAATCTCCTTCACTTCACACGCTCATTACGCGTGCAGTGTTTAGCCTAGTGACGCCCATCACGCGTGCAGTGTTTAGCCTAGAGACGCCCATCACGCGTGCAGTGTTTAGCCTAGGGACGCTCATCACTCAAGTAGTGTTTAGCCTAGGGACGCCCATCACGCGTGTAGTGTTTAGCATAGGGACGCTCATCACCCAAGCAGTGTTTAATCTAGGGACGCCCATTACCCGTGCAGTGTTTAGCCTAGGGACGCTTATCAGGGAAAAAAGCTGGGATATATAAAACCGAAAGTAAGCATAGTTTCTATTGACAAAACAAACAGTTTCAAATAACCAAACACACATGACACTGAGCGTAAAATTTTCAAATGACGCAGAGAGGTATAAGTGATATGACATTCTGTGACGAAGTGAAATAAGTGAGAAAATCATGAAATCCGCCTTAATGGCCACCCTAATGGAAAAATCGTTCCAATAGGCCTATATTTCTCTACCAAAATGAAGAAAATGGTCACCCTGGTGAAGAAAATCAGATGTTCTCTTCCACCAAATTGGTAAAACAAAGTACAAAGAGCCACCCCACTGAAAATGAATGACACTTTTTTATGACCCCACTGGAAACAATTTGACCCATTACCATTTGAGTTAAAGCTGAAGATTGAATAGTTTATAAATACCTTTCTTATAAGGTAAGGGGCATCAACGTGGAGTCTACATCTTCGCTCTACAATGTGGACTGCACCATCATCGCTTTTGAACTCATAAGTGATGTCACTGCCAAGAAAAGCTGGAATCATTTTGCATGTTGGAAACCTCTTCTGGTATGCCTTTGGGGGGAGAAAAGAACAGTATCATATAAAATTTATTTGCATGTTGGAAACCTCTCTGGTATGCCTTTGGGGGAGAAACGAATTCAGTAACATGAATAAAATCACATTTGATAAAAGAATAGTTCACAGAAAAATAACAACAGACTAAAAAGAAGACCTTATTTCACTTAAGAGGCCATCTACTGAAAGGTCGTCAGGCTGTATATGGAAATATTTCTTTTTGATAATAGAAGTAGAAAACAAGTCAAATCGAGTAGGCAATATATACAATGATTATACCATGTTATGGTTGGTATAGTAGTTTTTAGAACAAAAAGTGTAAAAAGGTACCTGCATAACCATTTCGAAGGGGTGTTCGTAAACACGTGTGGGTGAGGTGTATTCTTGTACCATGGTGTATGGAGATCAGAACCATCAATTTGTATTTGTTTATTTGTTTATATATTTTTTTGTGCAAAATGATTTTTATTTCAGCTAAAACATGATAGAATAACCATCAATCATCATCAAAAACAAAGTTATTCAAGTCAAGAGTGAAATGACATAATATATATAATACATATGCTACAGTTATTAAAAATATTGATCTGGATATATCCATTTAAATTTTGACTTGGAGATGCAAGGGTCATGTATTATGGGGTTGAAAACTTTTTCATTTCGAAATCTCTTTGGGCTCTGGTTGACCACAGGAGTAATGGGGATGACTATAATCATTATTTGTATTGAAATAGAAAATCAATATTTGGCTCACCTAAACTTTTTCACTTTTACTGACATATAACTCAACACATTATATTCAACTATGGATCAAAAATCAAATAAGGAGAAGTGAGATTCTATAGAATCAAATTACTTATCCCAAAAAAAACAAAAATCCAAAACAAATTGTTCATAAATAAATCATCGAAAGAAATCTATTCAATCTAAAAGAAAAACAAGTATATACATGATGAAATATTAGAACATAAAACTGCAAAAAGAATTTGCTCAGAGCCATCTACAATAAAAAATAATTAAAAAATAAACGTTAAAAATACATTTATCTGAGAGGTTAGAACTAGAAAATACTTATACCACTTGTAGATTTTTCATTTAAAAAAATCAACAGCTAGTCTATGTTTATAATCTCTTATTAGAGAACAGAAGTGATCATCTCAATAATAGATAAGATTAATTAGTTTTTTGTATCTATTACATAATAACCGTCATTCATTATCACTCTCTTATTGTGTTATTTGTTTATTGTAAAATATGCAACCAAGAAAAGCATAACTTCTTCCTCTTATGCCTACAAAGTATGTATTAATGCTTGATTTAAGATCAGGTTTATAATGACAAGAGAGGGAAACATTTACTAAAATGTGTTAACTTTCTTTTTAAATTTAAAACACTCTTTCATTATGTTGTCCCTCCCACATATCTGTTGAATAAATTCACTTATGTTGAATTTGTTGGGATTGCATTTACAATACATTTCCATCCCCTCTTCAACAGAATCCTCTCATTTAGCAACAAGTTAAGAATAAGTGAACAATTATTTTGAAGAATAAAACCCATGTCACAAAATACCCTCATAATTCTAGACAATACTCTATATAGTTTGAAACCCCACTCTTTCTTAAGGGAAGGAACAACCCTCCCCAAAATAGTGAGAAGAGGAATGGTACCAATTTTGCTCTCAAAAGGATCCCCTGTTCTACTGGCAAGAAGGGGAGATAGTTTAGAAAGAGGAGGGGATCAATTATTTCCCCTAAGTTTTGTTTGAAATGCCATTATGATAATAATATATTTGAAAAGGAAATATATTTTTATTTATCATTCAGATAGGGTCCATTTAATTGGTTTAGCTTAGTTCATTAGAAAGAATAAAGCAAAGTGTGCAACTAAAATCAAATTGAAGAAAGCTAGAATTGTAAACAAATAAATAAAGCTGCATGATTGTGAAAGGACCAGCGCAATTTTTTATCTATTGTCACACTTAGTTTGGAAAAGATTTGAATAAAAACATAAAAATTTACACCATTCCAATAGCTGAACTACTTTCACTTTTGGCTTTGCAATCTCTCAAGGGATATTAAAAAACTTATAGATCTGAAGACATTCACATTCGTTTTCTTATCTAAGTGGATGTTTGGAATTAATTTTGGAATCTTTTTAATTACTGTACTTTGTTTGATCTTTGATCTACAGATTTCTATTCTGTGTTGATTTCTTGCCGATATACATGGTTCAATTCAACGACAATTTGTGGTATGACCAGATTTTTAGAGAAACAGGAGATCAGTAATAATTTAGAAACTTTGACCACCATATGACTTTGTCAAGTATAAACAGGATAAAAGTTATTCCAAAGATCCTTCTGTTAAAGAAAGTAGTCAGATCAATCATAATAAAATTTTCATTAAAAAAAAAATTAATATCTCACTTTACATCAAAAGAATGTACATGTTAGAATATAAATCAACTAAAATAACAAAATCAATCTAGTGGAACAAATTCAAGTCTTTTGGGGCTCTTTAACCCACCTTCATTGGGGGTTATTATCTTTGGTAGCAAGTGCCCTTTTAAACTATAGAACAGACCAATACACCTTTCACATAATTCAGATTTTGCCAGAAATACGTGTGCTCCATCATTGTTTGAAAAATAGAGTGGCCATAAACAAAATGTTTTAAATCTTTTGAAAAGGGGAACAATCAGCCCAATCAGGATTTTCCAATGCAATAAAACCAGATAAATCCCAATAATATATATATAGAGTCATATCCAAAATTGGTGAACACAAAAATGTCTTCTTCTTTTCACTTTTAAAGAAGTGTTTGCAAAAGGACCTACTCTTTTATGATGCTGATTGCTGTCATGTTTTTGTTGATATTGAGAGGAGATGTTCTTTATGGTTTTTGGTGAGAAGATAAGTAAGATGTTAAGGAATAGTCTGTAAGTTTTTGCATGACCCGGCTAATGGTTCTTTAAAAAGGTCGATTTTGTACGATTCGACAGATTTTCAGCCATCATCACAAAAAGAACAAATTAATCAATTTCTAATTAGAGGTTTATCATAATATTAGGACATCTACTGAGCAATAGACAGAGCGTAGACAATTTTCAATGTTTTGATTTTGCAAATGGCCTATGCGCATGCACAAAAGACGCTCGTTTTTTGAGGGCAAAACACTCAACGTTTTAGCTGGAGGCAACATATTTCATTGAAATTTATATATGATAACCCCATTATACTTATCTCTCAGGTAATGTAGATGGCCCCATCTCTGTCACCCCCTCCTTAACTTTGTCAACCCTGTTTTAAAAAGGCTTTTCCTTTTATTGCCAAGTTTTTTACTACACATATGTTAAGATAAAAGGTCAAAGTTGTATATTCAACTGTCAAAAAGATTCAATTAATATTTTCTGTGAAATAAAAAGGGATGACGGAATTAGGGAGGGGTGGTGGACATATCATAGATAGCCCTATCTCCGTCACCCCTGCCCCAGTTCTTTCGCCCCTTTTTAATTAGCAGCCAATATTAATTGACTCTCTTTGAAAGTGAATTGTACAGCTTTGACCTTTTATCTTTCCAACTACAATAAAATGTTTACCTACAAAAAGAGATCAAGCTTTCAAAAATAGCCAGTTTTCAGAGGATGGCAGAGCTGCATTGAGATTATTTTCAAATCCTGCACCTATTGAAAAATTTTAGCGGCAAAAAAAATAAAAACCGCTTTGAAAATGAAAAAAATTGTGAGAATTCTTTTCTTTTCATTTTTCAAAGTACTAAAAG
>JAUJPO010091893.1:0-23807 GCA_032270745.1 Tiaropsis multicirrata | reverse complement strand
CAGTGCTATCATAAGCATTTCCATAACTAAATCGATTATAAGAATAACACAAAGATTGTATGTAAATAAAAACCAATACCCCTAAGTTTGTGATATCCAGCTGTATTTTGATGTTTTTGCAATCGATAGCAGACAACAACGATGATGAAAGTTAATAGAATAAATGCTGAGCAAATGCTGATGATGATCACCATTGTACTTGACCCTGAATGAAATATTAACATTTGAAGAGATTTTAAGAGATGTTACAAGAAGAAAATCATGAGATAATCAAGATTTTGAGGATAAAATTCAAGTGAAATGGATAAGAGAATTACTTCTTTGTAGTCGCATGTTCTTTTTTGGCTAACAACCACTTCAAAGATTAAAACGTCAACAATTAAAACTAGAAATTACAACAACAAAAAGAAACATGCATTTTAATTTCGTGGTTTTCCGAACGCAAAACTGCGGTATTTTCATGTCACGAAACATTTATGCAAAATAAAGTTATTAATTAATTCTGCTAAAATACTAAAAAAAAGTTTCCTACCGTCACCTGATTTCACCGGTGTAGTTTTTCCACTTTGGGCTGTTGGGTTTATGCTGATGATATTGATGATCACCATTTTAGTTGACCCTGAATCAAATATTAACATTTGAAGAGAGTTTAAGAAACTTTACAAGAAGAAAGTCATCAGATAATGAAAATTTTGTGGGAAGATTAAAAGATTAGTTGCGTCTCGTTTTTTTGCTAACAACTAACACCAGAATAATCAATTCAAAATGCGAATTTCGCGGCATTTCAATTTCGTGTTCCAAGAGTTTATTTCTCTCCGTGTTAAACGTATTTTGGGTTGTATTTTTTGTATTTTTTTATGTCAAAAGATGAGATTTTCAATGTATTTTAATTTCGCGGTAGGAGCTCCAATTACACGGGTTTCAAAATAAAAACACAACAGTTAAAATATTGTGATTACTCGAAATTTTCCATGCGATTTTATTCCCATGTGGATAGTTTTACGGCTTCGGTAACGATAGTAGCAAGGCTATCGACCAATCATATCGAAATATCATGTTGCAATCACATAAAGCATTTCAAGTAAAAACGTGATTTGCTTGACGAAGCTTTATAATGAATACATTTTTCACGGCATTTTCTCATGCCACAAAATCTTTATGCAAAATAAAGAAATTATTGAGTAGAAAATTGACTAACCGTCTTTGTCTGACTTCAGCGGTGTAGCTGTACTTTGGGGTGTCATTGGTTGTGTCGTTGGTGTTTGGGGCGTGGGAGGCGGTACCCACGTTTCATAAAGAAATGCTTTGCCATCTAGAGTGCTTTTATCCGACCGTGCACCACTATCTGGTGTTCTCATCTCCGCCCGTGCATCACTTCCAACAACTGTCATATTTCCATTTGTTGCTACAGAACATCCGAAAAAGTTCACCTTGGTTGAAGAACATTGACATTAAATTGAAATTGAGAATTATGCACTTGGCCAGGGGCGGAGTCTTTATCTGAAATAGCTAATAAAAAATCAGACCAAACAACAAGCTCACAACCTACAACATAAATAATACTCACACAGAAAAGAATTATTTCAAGACTCTAAACACAAACATTACGACAAACAAATCACTATTTAGCAGAGAGAAATAAGCTAGGTATGAAAATTAAAGATTGAGAAATTAATGGTTGCGGCAAGATGAAGACAAAGCCTGAGATCGAGTCCGGTACCTAGAGTAAGCATATCCTGTTACTTTAAAGTCACTCGTCATCTTTACCAAGGCAAGGAAAGAGAGGTATAGCATTGATCAGATGCTATCCTAAGAAAATGTAATAACATGGATCCATTTCTGACCATATCGTAAAGTACAGCAGATAAAATATGCTAGAAAAAAGTACAGAAAAAGAAAAAGCAAGAATAGATCGGCCTAGGATCCGGTGCGGCACCGCATCCGAGCGGCCGAATCTGAAGGACTAAGGAAAGAAATAATACATTTTTTTATCATTTTTACGGAGGACATTTTCCGCGGCTGTGCGTAGGACCTTTATGTCATGATATTTTATTAATAGTAAATGTTTTTTAAAAACGGTAAAAAATATCACGATGGTACCGCGATTGAAAATTTTGACGGTTTACTTTGTTGTATGAAGATTTCGCCGGCATGAAAATTTCGCGGTTTTTTGCCAAAAATTGCATTTCGCAGCAATTTAATTTTGCGGTTGAAGCCAAAAAGGTAATTTCGCGGTATCCCAGACAAAATTGTTGTGTTTTTGGTTTATCAATCACTCGAATTTCGCGGTTATTTGCCAAAAATTGCATTTCGCGGTCGAGCTCCAAATACATTTTTTCGCGACATTTTAATTTCACGGTTTTTTTTAACTCGACCATAGTCTGATTTAAAACCGTTGAACGTATGAGTCTGCTAAATAAGCCCCCTTTTGGTTTCTGATTCGGTTTTAGTTCAGTCTGTAAATTACACGAAATTTAATGAGTTGTAAAATCCGAGTGACTTGAGAAGTGACCTGTATCTTATTTGTTAATATTTTTCAAGATTTTCAAGAAATTTAAAAAGTGTTTGTGAGAGTACTCTTTTTAGCTAAACACCATACTTCCTCATAATTTTCTAATAAACAAGAGTCAAGAGACAGTAGCACATGGTATACAATAATAACATACCTGTTACCATTTGATGGACTTTAGAGGTCTTCGTAGAAACTTGTAAAATTCAAAAGATTTTCATCCAAATAAAAAAATGTCAACAATAAAAAACCAAAATTAATTTTCAGACAGAAGTATGTAAGAAAAAATATCTTGTTAGTGCACACAGAAGATACATCAAAACACATAATTTCAACACTTCATATCAAACTGAACAATAACTTCAAAAACAAAACATTCAAATATTTAAACAACAAACAGCCATAAAAATGCTCCCGCCTGTCTGCCATCTTGTTTTTTCACACTGTTTACCATCTGTCATAAGGGGAAAAGACGTTAAAGGATGAGAAGCAGCCTAACTCGTTAACCCAACGACTTAATAAAATAGATAGACCAATAACTTCATACAATGGCTCTTAGAAATCTTTTGTTTTCTATTCATTTTGTATTCTTTCATCTTGCCGTCTTTCCGCCGTCCGCGTAAGTCATATTACAAAGAAATTAGACTTTTTACAAGCATCTATAAATTGTGTAAAATCAATTATATCGAATTTCTACTGACCATAAATATAATTTTCGATTTTTTTTGCTTACGTCAGATCGCATTCTTAATCATCTTTCTCACAAGATATTTTTCAATATTTTTTGACAACACTGTTGCGCTTTTCAGCGCATTTTCTTTAAGAACATAAACATTTTTGAAAGACTCTAACGAAGAAAATAAAGATGCGTTCATGGTGCGTTCTTAAGATAGAAAAGAAAAACACTATCCAAATACAAATGTTATAATCTTAAATTTTTTTACTAATTTTAAAGCCTAAAAGTTTGACTTGAAATTAAGAACATATTCACAAAATTTAGGTCATGTGATCAATATCAACCAATAGCTAATCTTAAAAAAATGTTTTTGCACGCGGAATGACACTTTAATGACGCAAAAAATCGTTAAATTTTTTATCATTCTTACGCGGATCATTACAATAGGATACTGGTCTATCTATTTTATTAGGTCGTTGCTATGACCTGCACGTACAACCGTTTCTTTACATGCACCCTGATCCTCAGCAGACAAATCCAAATAACGTTTTGATGATTTGAAATAACCTATTGTGTGGACGTTAAAACAACTATTCCATGTGCATGCAGAGAGACCTAATGCATAACACAGCAGTTGAGGTAGAGGGGTCTCTTGTAGCTGCAGAAACTCATCGTACTAAATATTGAGCCGAATTATCTATCACCCTATTCTGAAAACTGTATTTACAAACATTTCAATCAATTAACAGACAAATAAAGTAAATTGATTGATTGATTGCAGTAAGTGAACAAATTTTATCTGCGCCATTGTTTGATTTGACACTGGGGGGGGGGGGGGCAAGGCAAAAAAAGTACCGTGTTTGTGTGTGCTAGAAGGGTCCTTTTTTTCATCTCTAAAGGTTACAAAGACACGAAAAATTTAGTGTTTCAAAGTGCGATAATAAAATATCTTTAGCTCTAATATTTTTTGAAAATTATAAATATAGTATAGGTTGTAAAATCCTAAATGTAAATGTATGTGCCATTTTCAAATTTAATCTACAGCCTCGGACAAACACACCATCTCATCGTAAGCCTTTAAGTCCCTCCTGGACATCCTTAGAAAAAAAACATTTCGACTTTCTTCGGCTTTGCTTTTTTGGAAAAGTATACTTTAAGGGCAGAAAGTTTCGCGAGACCGAAAATTCGCGAAATTTCGCGGATTTAAGTTTCGCGAATTTTACTTTTTGACCAAAATTTACGGAAAAAACTTTCGCGATTTTTTGAAAATCTTTATTTTTAATGGAAATAACTTCCGCGAATGGCTAGGGAAAATGAATAAAAAATCATTTCAAATCTTTTTTTTTTTCAATCATATCATTTTTTTCTTGTATATTGATATTGATACTCCTCTACCATAAGCATTTTTTATTTTCGGTTTTTCGGCTTCTAAAACTGAGAAAGACTTACGCGACTTTTGTTAAAAGTTTTGTTTTCGCGAAAATAACTTTGACGAATTTTCCGCTTACTTTCGCGAAAAAAGGCCAAAATTGCGAAAATCGCGAAAGTTTCTGTTCGCGAAACTTTCTGCCCTTAAAGTAGGTTTTAAAATATGGGAGAGAATCCTGCTCCTCGATGTAGGTAGATTATAAAAATAGCATCCAGTGTTTGATTCGGAATTAAGCACCAGAGAATACCCTTGCATTTATCGTGTCTGTTTTGCCGTAAATTTCCCGTGAAAATGTCTCTGAGAAGAAGTGTATATAAAATTCATTTTTCTGCTGCCAAACGTATATAAAATTCATTTTTCTGCTGCCAAACTTACTCTAGTTTGAAATATTTCAAACTAGAAATCGCGAATGGGAGTGGAAAGAACCCTCTATAGAAATGAACGTTTGAATTTTCCCCGAGTAAGTCGGGTCTGTTTACAAAGAAATGGTATTCGGAAGCTCTTTGGTTTCTAGTTGAGTTGCTGAATGAATATAAATACATACACTAAACAGCACACCAAGTGTTTTCTTTTGTTGTGTGGACCGCGTAAAATATTATGTTAGCCAATACTCTTCAGCTAGGTCTCATGGTCTCGATTTTGAGTTTGATGACCGGCGTCGTGAATAGGAAAAAACGGAAAATTATTTATCTTATTTTCTCCTTTTTCTAATCTGTTCCTATGGCAAGATAAAACCTTTTTGCTTATCTCAACGATTTCTACTAAATTAATTGCTTTAATTAATGGTTTAATGACTAAACATATCTAGGTGAATAAAAATAAAGTAAAAAAAGAGATTCCAAATTTTATATCTACCGAATAAATTCAAACTTTCATCTCAGGGTCTGTTCCCATTCGCAATTTCTAGTTTTGATCATTTTCAAACTAAAACGTAAACAAGCGTGGTGAAAGCGCGGGTGAAATTTTGTAGAAGATTGAGAGGCGACTGTGTAGAACAATGATCATTTTCTACGCAAGAAATTTATGGCAAAAACAGACGGTATGCACTGAGTATATACTTAACGAACGATATAAACGTTATGTATATACTATATGTCATACTCATAAAGTACGTTTTACGAAACGTCGACGATATATATATATACCGACCGGTTGTTACCTAATTGTTTTTTACCCAAAATTGAGTAATTTGCAAATTAGTTAATTATGAGTAAGTTTTGCTGAGGTCAGCAAGAACTTTAAATTTGAATATCTCCTGATTGCTTTTTTCAATTCGCCTCAAATTTTGACCATAGATTCGTTTTACTAAATTCCATCTAAATAAAAATTGATTCTACATAATTTTTGATGACGTCAGCCTGGTTATTCCAGGGGTGGTCATTTCGGGGTGGTCACAGGGACTGGAAAAACTGGAAAAACTGGAAAAACTGGAAAAATAGTCATTTTCAGAAATAGAGTTGGAAAAACTGGAAAAAAGTTCCTTTTTAGGGCTGGCAGGGCTGGAAAAACTGATGGACAATCATTTTTCAATCAAAGATTTTAAAGCTCTCTGACACGCAATCTGCAACTATAAATTTTCAAATATTTTAATGTCGGATCCACCAACAGATAGAAATAGAAAATAGAAAATATCTTATTATGTTTAGGAGTTTCAGCAGAAATCTTTGTAAAACCGTAAAACATTTGTAAAACTAATTTTAGCCTTGGGCTAAGTCTTTCAACTGGTTGAGCTGGGGTGGAAAAATATACCTCTTTCAGTCTGTAAAAGCTACTGTGGAAAAAGATATGTCTCTGATAAAAAAAGACTAGAATTTTTCATTGAAGTAGTTATGGCCACCCTGTATTCTTATTTTGTGATGACATCATTAATTTTTTTAATATTTATTTTTAATTTGAATAATTGAGTTTATCGAGATGAATCGTTGGTTAAAATTTGTAAGTGACCTACCGGACGTTTGGCACTTAAGGGTAGGTTTTTCGAGGTTCTGACAAAGTCCGGGTACCTGCAGGTGCACTGTGAGGGTAGGAAATTTGAAAAAAATTGAATTTTTTTGCTAAAACTGGGTGGAAATGGCCGAAAAGTGCACTGTAAGAAGGGTCAGTTTTTAGCAACTTTTGCAGTGCACTGTAACCCCGATTTCTGTCCGAACGTACGGTAGTAGTTTCGAGATCGAGTATTACGTAATGATTTTGCTTCAAACTTTAGCAGATAGCTTTTAGGTGACAGAATGACGTAAATTTACGTTCTGTTTTTCTTAACCAATGACCACCCGACTACACTACAAGGGGAGCCCCATGTATCCACTCTTATCGTGCGTAAGAAGACAAGCATTATATTGAATAGACTCGAGTTTTTCCCTTCTTTATGAATCGAATAACACTAACAGAAAAATTCAATAACATTAATAAAAGAGTGAAAACTGTAAAAATTAGAATTGCAGGGCGAATCAAATAAAAACCGCATTATTTCCCTCTTTCCGCCGCTGACTGGCTCCTCCATCCTTTCGACCCCGCCCATTTTTCGCGCTTTTTCATTTTTTTTTGTAGATTTGTCTTCTCTTGAAATTTCACGCCACGAAGGAGAGAAAAGATTCTTTGCTGTTACGTGATGCTGTGACTTTTTCCGGGCTTTTCCTTTTTTTGCTTTTCTGAGTCTATTATTAGGTTTAGTAGTTTTTCATAAGTTGAATAACATAACTAAAGCAATTAGTAAAAAGCTGCAAAACATTTCTTTGAAAGAAAATTTTCTATTTTTGTTATTCGTCCATTTATTATTGTGATGTCAAAAAAGTGTATGCCTTTCTCACTCCACCGTACTGCTTTTTATAATCAGAAATTGGTTTTTTTTTAAAACAGCGCAATAACAAAAAAGAAACACAAAAAATGGCAGCCGGTCACATTGCAAAATTATGCACATGTATCTTATTACTGTTGCCTGTAATCTACACTTTAGCACCATGTACTAGAGAAGATTTTGGGGAATATGTTACTGCATGTGACGCTAAAACACAACAAAAGAAAATTGTGTATTACATGCATACAAACTGGTAAGTTACACTACTCATGTTGTTTTTGTTGTGAGTTTTTTCATGTGAAACAAGTTAAGCAAGATAGAACATGCTCTCAGATTTGACATTGAGTTTGAGTTGTTTAAGGGAGCATTTTCTTCTGTAGGTTACTCTTGGAATTTATATATACAGTTATTTTTAACTTAGGAAGTTTTGAATTAAAAAAAAGTAAGTGGTTTCTAGCAGCCTTCTGGAAATTCTCTTCACATCCACTCTTTTAGGGGAATGTATATTTAATGTTTGTCACTATATGATTACACTATCTTTATGTGGTTATTATGTGCAATTTTGTTTTTTTTAACAACCCAACCAATCTTACAGTTTTATTGATCTTAAACATATGGTATGTGCATGCGTAAGAAAGTTAATCATTCTTTGAGGGCAAAACACTCAACATTTTCAGGCGCGTAGACAGGAAATTCCGTAAACAGGGATGGCGCAAAGTGTGTGTTGGGAGCATATTTTTTACGATGCATTAATTATCTATTTATATTTTCAATAGTTAATAACTATGTCATAAAAATTTGCACTCCTACACAAATTTTGCGCCATCCCTGGCTACGCGCCTGGTTTTAGCTGGACTGGAGGCTAGTGGAGGCAGCATGCCTTAAATAAATATTCAAAAAGTATAGAATATTTTTAAATTTATTCATGATAATTCCATATCTTTAAAAACACCCAAAACCCTTCTTGTGTCCAGCTAATGTTGTTGTTTTTTTGGCCCAAAAAAACGGGTTGTTTGTCTGGCTGAAGGACCACGAATGTATACAAATAATGTAACAGTGAAATGGTTTGTACGTAAACAGCTTTTTTTTATGAGAAATTTCAAAGGTAAAGGAAACGAGAAAACATTTTCTAAATATCATATGCGTGCCACTGGTTGGATTTTTTTCGCTCTCGTTAATCCCTGGTAGGGTTGCAGAAACACAAGAAAGGAAAATCGATCCCTCATCCTATTTTAGAAATAATAGCTTTTTTCCATTCTTTCCAAAAAAATGAAATTTCAATCCCATTCAAGATCCCTTTATTTACAATCACGTAGGGTTGTTTTTCAAAATCCCAGTGGCACTTCAGCGTGGGGATAGGAATAAGAATGTCCTGGGTGGAAATATTTACAAATTATAGCAGGTACTAAACACCCAACCCCTGCTATAATTTGTAAATTTTTTTTAAGTAAGTAACTATTTAGTTTCCTTTTTTCTTTTTTGAAAAAAAAGCAAAAAGTACAGAAAACATAATAACATCACAAGGAGTGAGACCGCCCTATAGTTAAGGCTAATATAAAAGAACGGCCACCTGAATTCCTAACAGTTTTACATCTTATGAAGAAATAAATCTAATTTTTTAGTTTTTTTAGGTTATAGATAAAATAACAGGAAATGAGAAAAGGGGTGAATGTTCAGTATGCCCCAAGACAGTGGCAAGAGATTTAACTTGATCAAGATCCGATAAGCTTGGTCTGTATTAGGATAAGCTCGCTGAAGTCAATTTCACTGCTTAATGGCAACTTTTGAGAAAGATTTAATGCCAAACGTAATGGTGTTATAAGTTGGAACAAATAGGAGTTTCATACCTGTGCCCTAAGTATCCTGATTACCATCACCATCAGCTTCAAGCTGTCTGGACTCAAAAAAGTCTAAAAGATCACATGGAAGCCTGTTGTTCAAAAATTTGTAAACAAAATAAATGTTAAGACACTTGACTAAGTCTAAGAAAAGTGGAGAAGAAGGACAATGAAGATTATTAAAAGTGATGAGGGTAGAGCTTTCTTCTGAAGAATAAAGATAGGTCTAGATAATAGTGTTTGTCTATTAGAGACCAGGGAGGAAATTTACAATTTATATCTTACAATATTGTGAATAAGGGCTACATAAGGGCAAACATTTCATTCAAGATTTTTGTCTAAATATCTGGTCTTAGGTCAGCTTTGATTTGGTTTACAATTATTATATTATTATTTCCTTTATTTTGGATTTTGTACTGTACTGTAGAGCACTTTAATTTTTAAAACATAAAAGCTTGGTAAAATACTCATTACTCATTTAAAATACTGTTACCCAGCAAAATGAAATGTAGCAATATGAAGCTCATCAGACTTTTTTTATTGGGGAATTAGAATTAGGGGGGTGACAAAGATAGCTCCCCTTTACGGTACTTTTTTTTGCCCCTTTAAATACTGCATGCATTCTATGATTTGAAATAAAGTTCTTTTAATAAGAGAGAGATTAAAAATAAGATTTTTTCTATTTGTATACCTGGTAAAGATTGACAAAAAAGGTAAACTGACCTTAACTGTTATCTATAAAGAGAATTGATTGTATAACTTTTTTACGCTTGGTACAGTATTGTGTTAAACTTCTGTTAAAATCACACCAGACACTTTAGTGTGTACATTTTAAATGTACCTTTACCGTTGTCTATAACATATTTTATGTGTAATATTATATCAAGGATCAGATCAAAGGTGAAACAGTTTATTTACAGAAAAAGATTAGTTTGATTCAAAACAGTTTATATGTGTTCAACCTGTGTTCTGTTTTCATAGATATCTAAGTTATCAAAACATATGTAAATTGTTTTCCAAGTTAAAGAGTAAGCCAAATAATTTAGGGTTTTTTTCTGAATGTGGTGAATGAGACAAAAGTCTTCTACTTTATAACGTAAATTTATATACCTTTAGAAAGTAAAATTTGATAAATTTTGAGAATAGCAAGTTTTGTCTAGATTAATTAAATTTTCACTTTCCCAAGAGTTATTGTTTATATCGCCAGATAAATCCAAATAACCAGGAGTGGACCAAAGTGACTTGATTTCTAGAATTGGACCACCAATCTCAACAATAATGAAATGTTGTCTTTCGACCATTTTAGATCAGATTTAAAGGTTGGCATTTCCAAAGCAAATTGCACTAATACACCTAATGGTATAGTTCAAAGTTAAGTTTCAATGTTTAGATTTTAAAATATCGCACATAAATTTTTGTTTGAAAAGTCTTTATGCTGATTCAGAATTTTTCAGCTCATTTTTTTCCCAATCTTGAAAATAGAAATACTGTATAGATATATAGAATAAAATAAATTAATTTTTGAATGAATGTAAACCATGTTAAATCTGGTTAAATTAGAATATCTCTAGATCGTTTCATAAATTTCTCTAAAACTGACAATAAGAATTGATGTAGCCTAGTCTCCCACAGTTTAGAATTTAGTGTAATTTTATAGAAATGTAAAAATTAGTGTAAAGGTTTGTTGACAGTATTTGTAAAATTTACTACTAGCAATTACTATACACAATTCTTTTGGTTATATTTGAAAGTGTATTAACAATATGTCTTCTTTGAAGAACTTGGGTTGTTGTTTTATATTTTCATAGTCCTTCCAACCTCAAAATGCTCTTATAAAATTATTGTTATATATTTACTATTTTTAATTATTTATTTTTTTCTTCTAAGTAAAGTAAATCAAAAACATTTCAGCTGTTTTTTGACTGTAGGTTTTTTTGACTTCAAACCAAGCTAGTCTCATAGTTTCTTTCTTAAAAAATGGGCACAAAGAAAAACAAAACTTAGCTATTCATACATTCATTGCACTCCTCACTCTACGTCAAATTTAACGTATCCTGCGAAAAAGAACTGTTACATTGTGTCAAACTATTTTATTGCTCAGCTTGAAATGAGGTAATGTTTTTAATACCATTAATATGTAGTTTTCAAATTTGATTTCGTAAGAAGTAATTTACTAACAGTTCATCCGCGATTAAGATTGATCTCATCATAATTTGATTGGTGTGGTGATTTACCTATTGGTATGCATCAATCAAAAGTTTCAATTTGAGAAGGTGGAATAAGAATCATTGATAAGAATCTTTCAGTGGGAAATTAACAATTAAACTATTTCCGTTCCTTATAAGGCTTAATAGTGTCGTTAGAGGACCAATTAGCAAACCTATTAAAATGGTTGTTTCCCATTACATTTATAATTAGGCAATTTTTTGCTGCCGACAATTAAGTCAACCATAGAAATTAATCAAATAATGCAAACTTTTAATTCAGCTTCAGATTATATTAGGTTTGTCTAATTAGAAAGTTCATCTGGGAAGAGTGAATAGTGTCTGTCTACATTATGTGATATGTCTGCCCCGGATGTCTGTATCCTATGGTAGCTCAGATTAGTTCTTAGATTAGAGAATAGAGTTAATGATGGTGGTATAATTTTATATAATACTAAAACTAAATCAACTGTAGCCTGAATTTTATGCTAGTAACCCTTTGTCTTTATTTTATTTTTAGTGACTTTAAATCATCCAAAAGTATCCCGATACCAAAACCGATCGAAAACTTGCCATGTTTCTGCAAACCAGGACAAGGTTTGAAATCAAAAAATTCGACGACATGTTCACCTTGTGCCAAAGGATATTACAGTCACGGAGGCGAACTGATCGATGAATGGAACGATTGGAACACAACTAAATCAAAAGGGGTCCCTGGTCTCACTTATGGCGTAGATACATATTGCAGTGACTTTTTATCAGGAAAAACTTGCAGTGCTTGGAGACCCTCAGGTACGTATCAGTCATGCTCACATTGTTTTTAGATTGTTTCTTATTTTTCAGTATAATTGTTTCTGTTATAGGTGTAGATTTAACTTTGATTGTCCAATACCTTAATTTTTCTGCCATGCCAAAAACATGACTGTACCAGGGTTTATAGTGTCCCGTCATCTTTTGTATGTCGAAGAATTTTGGCAGCGGTAGCTAAAGGAATAAGACCAAACATCACAAGACTCTTTTGTTCGTTGTTCGTACCAGACCAGATACCTATGGAAAATTGAAAATAAATTTCTTTAGAGGGTCTGTTCCCATTCGTAATATCTTGATTTCAAACTCATTTTTAAAGCCAAAGTACTTGACGCACCAACGGACCTAATTAGCACTTCTCTTGTTCTGACAATGAACACAGATCCATTACGGAAATGAATTTTGAAACGTCCCTAGATATCGGATGTAAGACAGACAATCGTCGACAAGACATGAAAATAAATGTCATTTCTTATCTTATTAATTACCTTATTAATCTTTTTTTCTCCACAGCTGATTTTTCATACTTGTTATCTGGGGAATTCAAAAACTCAACACAACTAAGATGTTTCGAACAATCGATGCTGGTCATCAGCAGAGTGTTTTTGTTACCTGACAAGCAAAACAAGATCTCCTTTGAATACAAAGTAGACGGGGCAAGCTGTCGCAAAGGAAGCAGGAGTTGCTCACAGGGATTACACTTTTACGTCAACGAAAAGCTAGAACTGAAATCAGACACACAATTCAGCTGGAGGAAGCTAGAAATCAACCTTAAGCCGGTAAGATAATGACGCTTTGAAAAAGGCCCTGTTTTACTCTTTTCTCCTGTACATTTAAGTTCTGAAGTTATATAATGACATAAATGATTTCCCGCTTTTCAATATTTAGTTATATACACTTTCCTATTAGAATGTTTCGATGAACTTGATAAAGTACGCTATCTTTCCAGCTTCCTTTAAACGATTTTTGGATAATGGTTATTTTTATTGAGCTTATTAAAGTTGCTTTGATGTCCTTACTGGTTTAAAGTGAACATTTTGAAATAGTTTTTGTTTGGCTTTGACAATCCGGTATCTTTATCCGGTATGAATAAGACATTGGAGTATAAGCTTAAATAAAACGATGGAGCATGCAATCCTAAATGAATAATAATAAGGCTTATTCGGAAAATTCATAGGTTCCTCGTAAATGGATAAGAACTTTTGTTCCCAGTTATCTCATACTGATGAACGATCTGAATGTTTTGCTGTCAAGATGTCAAGCAAAAGTTAATAAGAGGTTTTTAAGGCAAATATTTCATTCAAATTGGACGTCTAATGTCTTCACGTGCTTTCTCATGGATCTATTCTTCTGATATCTGTGTTTTAGGGTGCTACGCGATTGAAGTTTGTCTATCACAAAAGTTGTACAAGAGAAGCTATTCTTGATGTGGCATATATGCGTCATTTATCAATGGTATATTTACAAGTTATATTTATATGTTTTGCAACTTGAAAATGCACATTTTTTAAAGTAAGGAATATAAAGTTTACAAAGGCAAAAGGCTCTTTTTCTATATTTGTAATACTGAAAGATATTTCTCCTAGATTTTGTAAACATTCATTCATGTAGAGTGACCTTGGTTAGGCTAGATAAATAGAGCGGATATCTTATATGAACGGGCTGATAATCTAGCACTACTCAAAGGCGATACAGAAGGTACTAAAGGTTTTGACGGAGAGTGTTGGCTACCATGTAAGGAATATGAGCAAATGCGTCACTCTCCGTCATGAATTCTGAGTACCTTCTGTATCCGCCACTGCTACCGGACAATTTTTCGATTATTTTCTGTGATGTTGTCTTAGCCAATAGGCTATCGTCTCGAAGAATTCTCCTCCTTTCCTTTGTGATTTTAGGTTGAAAATGAAATAATTTTTTCTCTCCATTTGCAGGTTGGAACAGATTCAGGTCAAGGGTTAACCGCCAAAGCTGTGGAATGTACAGCCTGTAATCCAGGGTCATACGCTGAGAAAGGAGGCTCAACAGAATGTACCAAGTGTGTACAAAATGAATTTCAACCTGAAAAAGGCCAAGAGAAATGTAAAAGTTGTGGCCAAAATCAATATTCTCGTATAGGAGAAACTCGATGTTATGAACTTCCAGCTTGTAAAAACAAAGATTACTATATTAAACCAAGACCTATCGAGACTTGCAAAAAGAACGGAAGTGGGGTGTTTCTCCGTGAACAAGACCGTGCTTTGCCAAACTGGCCAGGTAAGTGAAATCTTTAACAATTATTATTATAATATATTTAAAATTCTAATGTGAGAGCACTAAAGAAAGTGTCTTTCCTCTCCAGGAAAAACTTTCTGCGGTTTGTCTATTTCAGCTTTTTTTTGCGGAATTTATCTTCTTCTTTGGGGTTGAGTTGTTTTTGAAAATTTTGCAAAAAATAATTTGTGTAGGTAAAATAACTACAGTAGCAATAATTTAAGCCTTGGCTTTCGTTAGCTAGTGGGTTGAATTTTGTGAAATTTGACAGCTAAATGTTTCCAATTGCACAATTAGTTCATACACAACTTTTGGAAATATTTCCTTTGAATAATAATTTTCAAGGAGTTTGCCGCCATGAAAAGAATCGCGGGATTCTTTTTGCGGATAACACGCGGAACAAAATTTCGCAGAGGCAAAACAGGAAAAAAATGTTTTTTTTTTTTTCAAGCAAAACCATGTAAACCTAACAAGACGTTGGAGGTGAAACAAGCCAAAGTCCAATGTCGGTGTCTAGCAGGGTTTGCCATGGATGTCAGTGGTAATGAAATAAACTGTGAGAAATGCGAAGTTGGTAAATATTCCAATGGATTCATGCATCAATGCAAGACATGTCCACCTGGTCATGCAGCTATTCCTGGATTCTTCTTGGACTCATTCACGGAAGAGCGTATCCCTGGTGTTGTCAAACAGAATTGCAGTGGTGCTCTTTGCAAGGTATCTATAATTGATGTGCTCTCTAATTTGACGGATTCGGCGGCTTTCTGCACATTAGTAGTAGCCCCCCCCCTAAAAAACAATAGAACAATAGAAATTCCCTCGAGAACAATACAAAACCTCCAACCTCAATTCTAGTAAAATAATTACCCCCTCCCAAAAAAGAAAATATCCTCAGGAGTGGCCACTAAAGTTGATTCAGCTTTTGCAACCCGCGTATTCGGTTTTCTTTTCTCTACGATTCGATCAGAATTAGAGAAGAGAGTCAACTTCATAGGTTTCTGTTTTGATAAAGAAAGTTCCTATTTAGTGATTTTAAAGCCACAACGATAACGGTTATTCAATTCCCTCTCACTCCCAGGCTAAAGATAAACAATACTGGATACCTCGTGGAGATTACATGGCCACACGGCGAATTGCTGGCAACTTTGAAGTCACCTTAGATTTCCAAGACATCGACATCGATTACCACAATGCTAAAGTTACCTTTAACTGCTCTATCGATTGTCGCATGAGTGTTGATGGTAAACGACTTGCAAAACATGATCATTGTTTTTTGAGATTTGTCATCCAGAAATGGAACGAGTCCTCTCAATCTTATGATTCCATTTTGGAACAAGATTGCGTGAGCAAGTATCGACAGAAACTCCGTGACGGCACAATGATGAACCATGTTTATCCGATCCCCGAAAAAGGAAGATATTCTTTCCGGTAAGCGGTGTAAGTGGTGTCCGGCAAAAATGGGTTTTTCCAAAATGAAAACTGTAACTAACCAATGTCGAGGATATAAATATTTTCGACGGACATCCATATGAAGAAAAATACTACCATCATTTCGATTTCCATGCAAATTTTTAACGTTGTTAAGCTAGCTTCTACATTCACTGGTTTTCTCCTGACTTCGATTTTCCCCCTTTTGAAACACACTACTTCCGACATGGAATTGGTTTTCTCAACAGATGATTTTTACTACAAATCACCCATACAATCAATTTTGATTTTTCACAATCCTAAATGACGTGTTTTCATTTGTGACTTCTTAAACCGCGAAGACGTTAAAAGGGCTGAAAAGTTGACATTTCAGAAATTAATGACATTGCCATGAAATCATTTTTTTCAGTTCAATACAGTCTTCATACATCGAATAGTTTACTAGCCATATTCGTACTTATTTTACGTAACGAGCGATTATTTACATTTGAAGTTCATTTCGTTAACATTCTTATTTATTTTTGCGTTTAAGATCTTTATTCCATCATGAAGACGAAGGCAATTATTCATTGTTGAGTTACGAAGCTCGCGTCTACCATTTTGATGTGACTGGAGCAAAACAAGGAAGTGCTGAAAAATGCGTCAAGTGCCCCGCTGGTGAATATTTGACCAAATCTGGCGCCTTTTGTCTCAAATGCCCGGAAGGTAAATACAGTAAAGAAGGCTCTTCACGATGTCTCGAATGCGCAGAAAACACCTTTTCAGATAAAGAAGGAAGTGGAGAGTGTACAAAATGCGGCGCAGGAACCACCCATAATCATAATAAAACTGGTTGCGATTATAAAAATTGTCAATTCAGTAGTGGGAAAAATGTGTATGATTTGTCACCGCTTCGAGTTGACGGAGGACCGATGTACAAAGTCAAAACGTATCGTCCTAAATCCAAATATTTCTTCCCATTGTACTACTATGTGAACATTTGCTCATTGAAGCATGATAACTCATCTTGTGCGACCTTGAAACGCATGGAAGATCCAAAAAGAAGAGGAACCACTGTCAGAAAACAGGTAACATTTTTTATGACTAATACCTAATTTTAACCCACCATAGTCTTTCAAAGTTAATGCAGTTACAATAGGAATTTGCAATACTAATCCATTGTATAGAAAACAGACTCCATCGGCATCCATCCGTAATCAATGTATAACGCTCAAATTTGCATTTTCAAATTTGGAAAACCTAAAACAGGGCTCCCAGCTTTTTTTAAATCTAAAGTGTCCTTCCTAAAGTTTGAATATTCCAAAAATTCGTCCTAAATTGACCTTAATATTTTGGAACATTGGAACATTGTTATTTACAATTTTAAAGATTTAACTCGGACAGATTTTGTTTTACGCAAACATTATTTTGTTTATAGCAGGATTCGAATTACAGCGTTGTATTTAAATTATTTTATCTGCTCAAAAGAGCTGCATTGAGTAGCAGTCAAAGGCTATTTTCTATTGAAGTACATAGCTGAATACTGTCCTGAAATACCAACAACAAAATTATAAAATTTTGGTCTGGGAAGTCTGATATAATCTTTCCTTGATTCAACTAAATTAAAATTCGTCTCGTTTAGGTGGTTATCAAAACAATGGCATGCAAACGTTGGTCATTCGATGAAAATCATAGTTATTCCATTGGTGAAGTGTTGAATTTCTTACCCTGGAAAGGAAATGAAACTAATGGACTTCTACTCAACTTGACAGGTACAGTTTACTTCAAACTTTAGCACCACACTTCTTTTAAGTTCTAGTGATTAAAAAAGTGCTCGTTAAGGGGGGTTGGATGTGGATCAACGTTTGGTTTGCGCCTTTAAGATAAATGACTGTCATTTTTATTAGGTGGCTTTGCCCTCTCTCTTAAGCGGAATTTATTGTAAGAGGTACGAGATGTGCATAATGAAATTGTGATTTCTTAACATTTCGCTACTGTACTAAAATAAACTTTCGCAAATTTGACCTTTTTTTCTCTAACTTTGGTACTTTTAAGGCGAGAAAGGTGTATGCGGAGATATATTATATCTAGATATAATTCTTTCTTATGATTATTTATCTCATCCACAGGTGGTTATCGATGTTGGAACAAAGAAATCAAGAAATACCAAACACCATACACCACCATTTTAATGAAGTGTGAACCTGATATCGATATTGGTTTCCCGGAACCGTTGAATAACCAAACCAGTATGTTGAAACAAATTTTTCTATAACTGTTTAAAGTTTGTTCTTTAAGGTATGTCATAACCCTGAAATTCATTTTTTTCGAAAAAAACGATTTCTTCCCTTAAGGTATCATCATTTAGGAAATTTTATGGGCTTTCAGGAAGTATATACTTTTATTACTTAGAAATTTCTCGTTCGGAAGTTATTAACAAAAAAAGAGAAGGTGTCAAAAAGGGTTATGTCTTATGACATACCTTAATCATATGCTCAATTTGATCAATTCAGTTGAAAATACACGTTGAATTAAAAGATATATTATTTTATACTAAAGTCTCTGCTGCTACGTAATTCTTGCTTAAGAACATTGATAAGATGCAATATGACTTTAAAAACAAAAATTTAAACTCATTGTTTGCTGAACATACCCGGCTAATTTCGACTTGAGAGCCTTTGCCTATTGAATAATAATGACTTCTTAAACAATTCATTTTAGCTGTCGACCGAAACTGTGGCTTTGAATTACAATGGCGTACACGCTACGCCTGCAGATTGTGCAATCCCGTCACGGATTATGAGAACATTAAAGGGCGTTGTCAAAACGGCCAACAGACGGTCACTTCAATCCGTAACACGAACTGTCGGACAGTCAGCAAAACCAGCAAAATTATAAAGAGAACGCAAGTGTGTAGCAGTGTAGACGAACAATCGTTAACAAAGGTATTTTTAATGTTACTGTTTTCGAAATTCAAATTCTTATTGGACACTTTAATACTATGAATCGAGAATTCTTTGATATGGTTTTATTTGAGGCTAGGAATTTCAAGTTAATTTTGTTGTTTTACGGGCGAAGCAGTTTCAAAACGTGGGTCGGTCGTTCGACAAAAAAATAAAAATTTAAGAGAATTTTTTGAGAATTTATTTTACACTAAATTTGTTCTTTGATGCAAATTTGTTTAAATAAAGCTATAATTAAATGAAAGTTTATCATGAAAATGTGTCAAAGAATTTAAATGATATTTTCTTATTTCTTTGCATGAAATAAAGAAAACCATGAAATCAATTTTTTACTGACTCTCACTTTCCATTTTATTTTTATTTCACTTTTCCAAAAATATGGGTCGGTCGGGCCCGTAAAACAACTAATTAAATCGATCTCGCCTTATACAGTAATCAAATTCTCCACTTTCTAACGAGAGGAATTTCTGACCATATTAAATGATCGTATTAAATTAACCGTTAACTGAATCAAAAACCCACTTTTTAGAGAAACCCTTTTTATTACATTGAAAAAAAGGTTTATGAGCGTTGGGTTAAAAAAAAGCAGCAAAACAAGTCGGGCGTACCGCCAAGTTCCCAGATCACCTCAAACTCGACTACTTTTATATATTTTTTTCGTTAACAGACGAGCAAAGACGACGACACACCTCTTATCGTGGCCATCGTCATCGCTGTCTTAGTGATCATCATCCTTATCGTCTTTGTCTTTTACTATGCTCGTCGTAACCGGTATTTACGCGGACGTCTCTTTGTTCCGGGAAAATCTTTCTCAAAAGTACAAGAGGAAGACGAGGACGAGCTTGTTGATAACATGTCGTAATTATTGAATTATTGAAACAATCTCCAAGAACTAAATGCCTTATAAAAAAGTGTAAGAATCACTCGCAAGTTTTTTAACTTCACAATCACTGTCACAAATTATACCTCAATCAGAAATTATTATAAAGTAGACGCTCTTCATGCTAAACTGCAATCGCGCAATGCTTCAAATTTGCAATTCAAACTGGTTACGTTGTTTTGATCGTAGACCTTAAAAGTACATGCGATAGTTAACCGTGTATTCGCTTTATTAGAGGTCTTGTAGTTGCAGTTCTGTTTAGAGAGACAAGAAGCGAAGATAAACGATTCCATATAGTTATAGAAATTGTTTTCTGGAGTTCATACTATGTCAAAGAACCCTGGAATTATATGGTGGGATTTTTGTAGTCAAATTTCCTTCAAAAGATAACTAGACGATAACCTGTGTAATATATGATATACATTTGTTAATTTAAATTTTGTATACTTCCTAAATTTAAAGTTCGCACCACTCTCTCTCTCCCCTCTTAGCAAATTACCGTTGTTTTGGGATCATTTGTAAGCTAATCTGTAACAGTTTATTCTAGTTTTATGTTTTCTTAATAACATAGCTTCGACCGTATTCCGAATGTAATTAAAAGCTGGTGGAGAACTCAATTTTGTCAGAGTTAAAAAGGGAGAGAGATTTAAGAATTACCTTATCGGAGAAAACTTGTCGAACAAAACTTTTGTCACCTCCAATTTTTAAGTCACTTTTGTCCGACTAAACCGCTGAGGTAAATAGTTGAGGTTTTTAGTCGGACAATTATAATAGTCGAACTAAATTTTAGTTACTTTCAAAAAAATTACTCGCTTTTATCCGACTAGGTTTTATCCGATAAGTTTAGACGGTAATCCCTTTTTTATAGATCTTAGATGGAAAATAATGTGATTGTAAAGATTTTATTAAAATTGAATATTTTTTAAATAGTTTTTTCAACCCTCACCCGCTCAGTGAACGTAGTACCGATTATACAGGTTCATTGGATATCTAGATTGAGAGTTTATCTTCTTGACATTCTAAGCAACAAATTAATTTGTTCTCCATCCTCCGGCCTACAGTGTCAAACTTTCCAATTTACGGTATTTTCTGAAAACTCCTGAAATTATGTTCATTTTTGAATGCATGATAAGCTGTAGTAGCCAACCTCAATTTCCTTTATCTCTCGAGACTATGGACCTCTCAACTAAGCTATATGCACCTATTACAAGATAAATTGAATAAGAAATGTATTTTAATAGCAATATCCATATTTTTAAGGCCTGTTCATAACTACTGAGTACCTGTATCTGCCTCTGTAAAATCGTGTTTAGTTTGTTTCTTATTTTTAATCATTTACTAGTTTTTAATTTTTCTATTTTGTCTTTCTATAATTTACCTCTAATGGAAAGTAGTTTTATCCAATCACAATGCATATTACAGAGCACGGCTTTTTTTGCACTGGCAGTGGTGTTTCTTGCAACTTCTTCATACAGTCTCGAAAATGGTCTCCTTTTCAGAGAAATTCGAAATTACTGCAGCGCAGGTTAAAATCGAGAAATTCGAAGTAGTTTTTGACCAATTTTTCTTGTTATTGTTATTATTTTATTTTTAGTTTTTTATACTACCTACAGCTGTTATTTATGAACGGGTAACGATTTTTACTTTTTTTGGTGTTATATCTTTTTATTCAAATATTGTAAATGGTTATAATGATTAAAACATATTGTATTTAAAGCGGTTATTTCCCACCATGTTGCAGGAAATGCTCAATCAGCAATATTCATCTCATTACACTACGGAAAGCTATGTCAGCCCTACAAGGTGGCGTGAAGGCTGTGTTATTATTGTATGAATAACCATTACCGCGGCGGCCTGCAGTTAAAGCTTGTGTCTTGTCATGACGCCTCCATGATGTTTCCGATGTTTTCAGGGTTTCCTCTACTAAAAATGGAAAACAACATGGTTGACTCACTGTTAAACTTCCCGATCCTGTGGATAACGATCAGTTGTTTTTTGTTTTTCTTTATTGGAAATTGACTTAAAGTTTGGTTTTTGAAATTTACACTGCGTTAGCAGTACACGTTTTAGTTATCTTTTATATCCCATTTTGATTTTTTTTCTTGTAAAACGACAAGCCTAGCTCATTCAATGTTTTACTTTTTCATGAAAATAGAATACGGAACAGAAGCAAAATAGATGTAATAAACAAAGTAGATAGGAAGTATCCTGTCAATATTTTTTCAAATTACAGCAGTGAAATCTCTCTATCTCGAACTCCCAAGGGACCAAAAATTTTGTTCGAAATAGAGAAAGTTCGAGATAAAGAAAGTTGTTCAAGGGACCGAGATCTATGTTTGAGATAGAGAGAAATTCGAAATAGAGGGTAGTCGAGATATAGAGAGATTCCTCTGTATGTATATTTATTTTGTAAAAGGGTGTCGGAGGGATGCGGTGAATTCATTGAGAATTCATTGACAAAATGCCAAACAAAAATAAACATATTCGACACTTTAATGCGTAGAATATACTACTTTTTTGACCTACCCGGAGGTCCTAAAAATTAACCTTTGTCCGTTAGTTCGTCACCAGCTTTTGATAAGATTGGGTCATTAATTTTTTCTGATTTTTTGCACAAAGATTGTCATCTGGATATATACCGTCACATATCTCGGGTAAGTTACACGGCATGTCTAGAAAATTGAGTACAGTTGAACCCATGTAATTCGAATTCGCATAAGGGACCGAGAATTTCGTTCGAATTATAGGAGTTTGATTAAGTCGGTCGGGACCGAAGAATTTGTTCGAATTGTACGAGTTTTCGAATTACATGGGTTCAACTGTAATTTACCGTATAAACTTTTTCCCACCAAAAGCACCCATCCTAACATGGTCAGTTATATACCAAAAGAAGCGTATTTATAGATGTCAACTGTTATAAGTTGATATTTTCAACCAATTGTAAATTGTTGCCTCATTTTTTTTTCTTATTGGCTCAATCTAAAAATATTTGCTATGAAAGTCTAATTTCATGATATTTTTGCTAATTTATGAGTTTTTTTGACGTTTAAAATTTCATATCTCAAAAAAGAAGACTTGAAAAAAAAAATGAGGCAACGTATTTTTCTTTAATATATTGGGAATCCATGTAAAAAATTTCCCAAAAATCTTCGGCTAAGGGGACTTGAATTTCTTAGAAGCTGACTATATCTGTTATTTTTTGTATATTTTTGTATCTAAATCATTTTCTCTCCGTTTCTCAAAAATTTCCACAATTAGGCTTATCATATGTAGAATTTCATAAGATCTCTGAAAATATATACTTTTAATATTCAAATGTTACGTCATCATAAATGACCGATGAAAAGAGAAAAAGCTACCTGGTCTATCGACTTGTAAAATATTGCGAGTCTTATCAAATAGTCATCTCCATACTTGCTGCATAATATGAAAAAAACATAACAATAGTTTTGCGGTGTAAAGCATCATGCAACTCATCGCAATTGTCAGTCATGATGATTCCTGGTCCAGATGGGTTGTTGTAAAAAGCATAGACTAAAAGAGAAAATAATACATTTATATACCAATTTAAATTACTTCTTACTCCATCACACTTGTATACCATTTGCATTTGAGCACATCGACATGAAAATTCATTTGGCATGAACAAAATCAAATCAAAATGTATTATTACATAGACAAAAATCTCAGAACCCTAAATTATACCTGGTATTGACGAAGAATACATCTCAAATGCTCTTGTCAAGGTCTCTGTTGTCTCGTCACTTGTGATGATGACCCCAAGTGGTAATGCACCAACAAAGGAATGTGTAACAACTTAAGAATACTCGTAGATAATATTCCTCCATCCCTCCACTTGAGTCAACAAAAATCATATTTGAAGAACTTCTTAAGTAGAAAAATAAAATTTCAAATATTATTAATTTAAAGATGTTTTATGCCCCTGACCTGTCCCTATGACGTGATGGGATCTGCGCCACTGGCCACCCCGCAATGTCGGACAAAAGGTCCGTAGACTTTTTGAAATGAGCTCCTTCCTTCAAAGTTGGT
>JAUJPO010091782.1:0-23810 GCA_032270745.1 Tiaropsis multicirrata | reverse complement strand
TAATTCGAATCCCAAGGGGAAAAAATTTTGTTCGAATTATAGAGAGATTCGAATAGTAGAAAGTCTCTGTAGTAGAAAGTCTTTTGAAGGTGACTTTTATTTTGTTCGAATAGTAGAGAAATTCGAATTAGAGCGAGTAAACTGTAGTTCAATTTCTGTTACTGCTAATGGGTTGAGTTTTCCTAGTAGCTTAGGTTTCAAAAAGCAGTTAATTTCCCTTCACGTAAGTTAGAAGAGTAAATTGATTATATTAAAGGCTAAATGACAAAGACCTTCACTAGCAGAAAATAGTCTGGAGTCGTTTACTGTATTGCTTATCTTAAATCTCTTATTATTTTAGTCGTCTAGATGTTAGATTATTGTAAAAAAATAATCAAAACTAATCAAAGTTACCTTTACAAAAGGAACCTCCAGGGCATTTCTTACAATCTCCATCTTTCTCCAGACCTTCTTCATCGCTGTACGTCCCTGGTAAGCATGGATTTTGTCGGGCACTTGATGTGTTCCGTGGACAGTAATAACCAGTCGTACAATTTGCGGGTTGAACAACTCCCGGACCACCGACAGGAATCAAAAGTGACGCCGGATCGCAGAAGAAACCGGGTGGACATAATTTGCATGCATATTGTCCAGTATGGTCTTGATAAGATCCTAAACGAAATAAAATGGTGTAATTATTAAATTAATTGGTCGAGTTGACCAAAGAAACCGTTACACTCGATTTGTCTATTACCAGAAAAAGGCTCTCATCGCTAAATCGAACAAGTATAATTCAGAAAAGAATTTCCCCGCGCGAGTTAAAAGTTAGATAGGTAAGTGTAAAAAGATGTGCATTCATTGAGAAAATAACTTCAATGAGTTGTGTGATAGTGAAGCGTTATAGGTGCAAGTTGATGTAATCTTTTCTAAGGAAACATCCAGAACTGTCGGGTACCGATCACTAGTTTCACCACCGATGTGGAAGCTAATGTCTTTTTTTTAGTTTTCGTGTTTATCACCATATTTTAACTTGAGAGAGTTATATCTCCAAAATGGGGTCATTTGATTTGTAAAGTTTGGCTCGCTATTCCCCACAGAATGGCCCAAACTTTCTGGAGAATGTTATTTTCGTAAAAGTCACCATTTCTATAAAAATCTTCATCCGTTTAAACAACTTTTAGCAGATACGTCTAAAAAGAGTGTAGATTCTGAAGTTCTTGAGACATTGCTTTAAGAGTTTCCTGTCTTTAACCTAGCCAGCTATGTATTATGTAAGTATTTACTCTGAGTTTTATGTTTGCAATTAACGTCTAAACGACGTTGTTTCAGCGTCAGAGCCCCGTCAGAACGTTATTTGGATGTTGAAACAATATTGGAATAGCGTTCTGTATCTGCTGGGGTGAAGTTTTTGTTTCGTTTTCATATACGTTCTTAAAGTATTTGAATTTTTGATAAGTCAACAATATAACGTTCACTGAAAGAGAATGACCAGAACCAAGTGTTAGGATGTCGAGGATAATTTTTCCTGTTGGTGATTGGGAGAAAGATTGTCTTGGACAACAAGAGTTTGACAATGGCAGTTACGCAAAGTAGACTATAAAAGAAAAGAAAGTTGGAAACAAGACTTGTAAGAATGAAAGAACTGAAGTTTATCATGATTACAAAGAAAGAAAGGATCGAAATGGTGAAAAGGTGGTCCAGTACAGACATATATATAAAGAGGAAGGAATCAAAGTCGACAAGCCAGATAACTGGAAAAAAGCCATGAAACCTTCAAAAATTCAAGTCGCGCAAGGTGCATACATCTGATAACTTAGCGAGCATGGACGTAAAAGGATTAAAGGAATCGACCGTTAGTAAGAGCACCAGAGTATCTGCAGCATCAGCAAGTACATCTACCTATGCAGGAGCAAAAGCTTCAGGAGCAGAGGCATCAGCTGGGGCTGCTTTGGTTGATGGCATCATCGAAGTTGGAGCAAGCGCTGTGGCTGCTTCTGCAAAAGCTAATGCCACTGCCACAGTGCTTGGAGTTCATGCAGGAGCAGATGCAAAATTGGCAGGTGTTTCTGCTGGGTTGAGTCACACACCGTTTCAAGCTTAAGCGTCACTTGTAGGAGCAGGTGCCGAGACTGGAGTTTAGGTCACAAAAACTCAAAATTGAATACTTAAAAGAATTCTTACAAAAACAAAGGGCTTACCTGCAGGGCAAGGTACGGGTGCACCAACACCGGTTGGACAATAATAACCTGCCGGACATTCTTGCGTATCATTCTTTGATGATTTCTTCGGACAGTAATAACCTTGAGAACAGCGGAACATCGGCTCTACCATACCCGGGTAGGGGCAATAAAACCCTGCGGTGCAATCGTCACAATGATCAATACTGTATTTCCCTTCGTCCCGATTAAACGTTCCCACCGGACAAGCCTCTTCAACCGGCGTTCCTTCCGGACAATAATGACCCGGGAGGCATTTTCGTGGTTCAGCGGATAATGAGCCATAATCACAGTAGTAGCCTGCTGTACAGTTTCCAAGTGGTTTTCCTAAACCTTTGAAGTCACAATGTTGGCCACGGTCGCAGGTGGTCGGGTTGGAAGAACCTGCCGGACAATAAGTACCATTCGGACAGATTGCACCTGTTTCGTTGACTGAATAAATAGGGCAGGTGTATAATTGACTGCTATTGTGCATCAAGTTCGCATACATCACAGGGCGTGGTCGATAAGCCCCACTTTTGCAGTAATACCCTTCATCGCAAACACTGTCAGGTATATTGTTGGCGTAACCGCCACAGTATTTGCCGCCCTCACAAGGTAAACAATCTTCCGGTCTCGTAGCTTTGGTTTGGTTATTGAAAGTACCAGGAGGACAAGCGAAAGGTGTTGTTGTCCCTATTGGACAAAAGAAACCAGGCGGGCATTCGTCTCCGTAACTTTCTCCCACAGGATTCGAAAGAATTGAGCGTCCTTTACAATAATAGCCCGCCAGACATGACCCGTTGGGAGCAGATGCTCCATCCTCAGGACAGAATTTCCCGCCATCACAATTTTTACATTCGTTCAAATGACCAAGATGCATTACTGCTCCGTAGGTGCCTTTCGGGCATGGCAGTGGTCTCGAGTACCCAGACTCGCAATAAAACCCGGGTAAACAAGGCCCACCTCCTTCAGTCTCATTTTTCGGTTCCGGTGATATAGCTTTCTCTGAACAATAATATCCAACATGACATTTTCCTCGGGGAATCACCATAGCTTGGCGATCACAATAATAGCCTGGAGTACATGGGTAACAATCATCGTGCGATTGCAGGCTAGATTCATTTCCAAAGTATCCTTTTAGGCAAGGGGATGCTTTATAAGTGATGGTTTTATGCGGGCAGAAGTATCCTTTGGGGCATATTGATGGGTTGACCACGCCGTGACTTGAACTGTTAGAGCCACTTGCGTTTTTAGCTACGGCTTCTGTTGGGTCGCAATAAGAACCGGCCGGACAATCAAAGCACTCGCCCTTCCCAGCGTCCGGTTGGTAAGTACCCGGTGCACAAACATAATGATCTTGGCTGGCTACCGGACAGAAGTGGCCCGGTTGGCACCGTTTATCAGCGGGTGTTGGAGACACTTGACCAGGTGGGCAGTAATAGCCGAGGGAACAGTTTCCGTATGGTTCAGGAAGCCCAGGTCGATCACAATACATACCAGTCGTACCTGAAAAAAATATAACGTTTACAAATGTTATCTAATTTCACTAATTTTGAAATTAGTGGTTTTTAACATCCAGTTTTTTCAGTTTGCTAACTTAATTTTTGAAAAAGAAAAATATTTCATCTTCTTACATAGTTGACAAGCATTTGGTTGATCGTTGCCTTCGCCACGTGCGAAAAATCCTTCCCGGCATGCATTGGGCACTTTCGATCCTTCTTCGCAGAAATGACCGGGTGGACATATGTTTCCGTAAGTCTGGTTGACCGGATATTCTTCTATGGTACCTCCGCTGCAATAATGGCCTTTTCCGCATGGTCCAGACACGTTGTGAGCTTCATCTTGGTGGCAATAGAAACCAGGGGTACATTGTTGAGGAGCGGGTGAACCAGGTGGACAGAAAGTGCCTTTCAAACAACGACCACCTAAAAGAAACAGAAAAGTTTTTTTTTAAAGTCATTAGACATATTTATGAACGCTTAATAGAACACCCATAAAGGGTGCTTTTGCCTCAGTCCATCTAAGTAATATCTGATAAAGACAACTTTTTCGAGTCCATTTAATTCGGAAGTCGCTTTTAAAAGCTGAACTATGCAATCAAGCAGCTCAGATGCAATTTAATGCAAATTCAATTAAAAAATAAAAAATCTTACCAATGTTATATAGCGGACATGTCCATGTTCCATTATAAATTTCGTTTCCGGTTGGTTTATCAGTCCAGGATCCTCCGGAACAATACCAGCCACCTGTGCAAACATCTGTTGGATTAACTTGAGCAACTCCTTGACAATATTGACCAGGTGGACATGGCTTGCAATCATTGAGCGAAGAACCTTTTGTAAAGTTCTTGTAAGTTCCTTCAGGACAAGCGATTGTTGAGCTTTAAAGAAAAGAAAAAACACCACAGATTCACAAAGTTAGTTGCTCTTCACGTTCAATAGGTTTTTTTTTGCTGAAAGTTAGGTTGCTTTGACAGTTGGTAGGTCACGTGACTTAGATATGTTTTTGACGTTTTTCAAGGCTGAGCTCTATAGCAACAAGTATGCTTATACGTCTGTGGGACTGTTGTGTTGTGTGTGTTTCCTGTTTTTTTTGTGTTTTATCATTCTAGCCTTTTAAGACCTTTGACTGTGGAGCCTAGCTCTTATACTTTATATAAATGTGGAGCTTTCGGATTGTAGAGTAAGTATTAGTAACACCACTGGAATAATTGAATGAGAAAACAAACTTACCCGTTCGGACAGTAATATCCTGCAGGGCATTCCGTATAATTTGATGCACCGTATTCACAAAAATGGCCGGACGGGCAATCTACACATTGCCATTGTTGTTCTAATCCATTGTATGTTCCTACCGGACATTGATACGGGTTGCCTGTGTTTGCCGGACAGTAATGACCGATCGGACAGGGTCCGTAATCTTCAGTCTTTAAGGACGGGTTGGCCACGGAACTTCCTTTGCGACAATAGAAACCTTGCTCACATTCACCAGTCGGAGCACGGAGACCAGTGGTTTGGCAGTATTTACCAGCACTACACGCTGTACAATCACTCAAATTCTGTCCGTGTGTTTCATTATTGAAGGTACCAGCAGGACACAGCACAGGTGCTTTAGGGTCACCGGCTTCACAATATCGGCCCGCGGGACACGGACCTGCAAAACCCTTATAACCAACTGAAGGTGTAGCAGTATCTGAGCCATTATGGCAGAAGAATCCAGCTTGGCATGACCCTGAAGGCGTGGTCGCATTCACTTGGTTACAAAATCGACCAGCAGGACATGGCAGACATTCGATTGATGATTGGAGTCGTTGTAGCGGACTGTATGTACCCGTTGGACATGGTTGCTGATCATAACCAGTTTTTCCAGGACAGTAAAAACCTGTTGAAAAATGAGAAGTTTAAAGTTACTGAAAGTTGCAACAGCTATCTACGCATAGAGAAAAGGAATAATATTTTATTCAACAAACAGAAGGGGGAATGGATATCTAGGGAAAATGGTGCCCAAATTGATTTAATTCATTTTTTAGATGAAACAAGTTAAATGGAAAGGGCAAAAATACAATCAATCACTGACAACTGAGAGTGAGATGGTAGTCTAGGCAGGGGACAGAACAAAGTCTTAGCTATATTGAGGAGAAAAATTATCCACCCACACCCCTCTATTTATTACTGACAGGGATGATATTCTACATTGATTAATTGGGCTTTTCAAAAAAAAAAATCCATATTCCCACTATTGGAGGACACCAAACCCCCCTGGATATCCGTGCCAAAAATTTCGAACCCCCTGGATATCCTTTGTTCTCAAATTCTTACCCCCTGGATATCCTTGGTCCTCAAATTTTTACCCCCTGGATATCCAAAAATATTGAATATTTTGGACATCCCGGATATTCTATATCCTCAATAGGGGGATACGGACCTTTTCTGGAAAAGCCAATTATACTAACCTTCAGAGCATAGTTCAGGGTTAATACGATTTGTGCAAAAGAATCTGGCAGGGCAATCAAAACATTTTTCTGCTTGAGTTTCGTTCATGTAAGTACCAGCAGAGCAGTGTTTCGGAACACCTGTTCCTGCCGGACAGTATGATCCCACCGGACAAATATTACCTAAAAAATAAAGATAATTCATTTAGCCAGAATGATAGTTCGATATTCATGATACGCGTAAGTTAGCATGACGTCAAAAAAATAAGCATTTTGCCCTCTTTAAAAAAAGAAATCCGGAATTTGCCCTTTATTTTGAGTGTTTCCGTAAGGAAAAAGGACGTAATGCTAACTGACGCATATCATGAATGTAAAATTTTACTAACTAAGGTATATTTTCCTAAGCAACGAACATTATCATCCGTGAAAAATGTTTTCCTCGATAAAGCCTTCTTTTGATGAAAATCAATTAAATAAACGACGCGAAAAGAAAAAAGAACAAACCTGTGGCACCATCGATTGGAGTAGGTGAAGTTGCATTGACCGAACAATAATAACCAGCGCTGCAATTGCCACTGGTTTCATTCAGTCCAACACCACTACAATATTGTCCGGAATTGCAACTCAAACATTCGGACACTGCACCAAGACCGGTCGATGGATTGAATGTACCGGTTGGACATGGCTCTTGGGAAGTGGTTCCTTTGGGACAATAGTGACCTGAAATACAGAAATTTTTAAACAATTATTTAATTCTTGATAAAGAATTACGTAATCTATTCTACGGAAGCGTCCCAGAAGGCCGGATGTTGAAAACTACAATCGAAGCTTTAATTAGCGGACACCATCGGGAATTCGACTGTTGTCCGCCTTTTGGAAGGTTTGGTAATATAAGCTCTAAATTCGGGGAAAAAATATGTCCGCTAATCAGAGCTGTCCGCCTTTGGGGTGTCCGCTAATTGGAGCTTCGACTGAAGTTTTATTTTTAAAAATTCAAAAATGGTATGTGGCAAACACCCGGTTTTTTAGGATATGTAGAAAACATTACGTAATGGACATTGTGAATAGCACAAGTATGCATACAACAAATAATTGTAGGTTTTTGACAAAATTAGACTAACATGTAGATTGTTGTATCGTTGTCTTTAATAGTACTCTTTCAGCATTATCAAAAAAAATGTGTAAAGCTTTTTTTTTCTAAATGTTACCTGTAGAGCATATTATTCCTGATGTCTCATCATTCGGAGCGCTTATTTTCGCATTTCCCTTACAGAAGAATCCAGCATCACAATCGTCTGTCCATGAAGGTAATCCGGTACTTTCGCAATATTTACCAGCCGGACAATCGGTACATTCCGATTGATAGGCCAGTCCTGTGCGATTACCGTATTTTCCTAAGAAAAAATAGAAAATTTCATTGCTTTGTGTTCTTGCAACAGACGTATTGTCTTACTCAAAATTACACCTTAACAAAAGTCTCATTGAACTGGCAAGCTTGGTCTGCATTTCGGATAAATGAAATTATTTTCACTGGTATGGTAAAATTTTTTAAATATCAATAAAAATTCGAGCGAATTTCTAAGATATTAAAACGAATCAATTGCAAGAGCATTATGTCCAAGTGAAAAATTCCAGCTAACCTTTCGGACAAGCGTTTTCTTTTCCTGTTTTGGATTGAGGACGGCAATAAAATCCTTGCGGACACTTTTGTGGGAATTGAACACCGTGTTGGCAATGTGTATCATTCAAAATCAAACCATCGCAGAAATATCCTTCTGGACACTCTTTGCAAACCTAGACATGATAATAAGGAATGACTTATGCAATGGTCAATATAAATCATATAGTCGATATTTCACGTAGGTAGCCACAGTCTTTGGATTGTTTTCACAAGGTCTACGGCCAACCAGCCAACCAGCTTGCCCATCTAAAATCTGAACTGACCATGGAATGAGTTAGAATCGATACCCCGGTTCGGGAATTCCTGACGATAAAACCACTAAGCTATCACACTTTCATGGTCAAAGAATGCAAAACATTCCAGTCAGACTTAAATATGACATAATTTTTACAAGAAATACAAAGATTGTTGTTCTATTTGATGGAGTTTAATTTCATAAAATGGAGTTTAGGGTAGTATCCAAAACTATACGTTTTTCATCGATAATTTACAAAGAAAATGAACAGAAGTTCAAAACTCACCTGTCCATAAAACTCATCTTGGAAAGAACCAGCCGGACACGGGATTTTCTCTTTACTTCCGGGTGGACAATAATGACCAGGCGTGCATCGATGTTCCTCCGGACTACTAGTGTTTTGACCGGGCGGGCAATAAAACCCAGCCGAGCAGTTACCCGACGGATTTTGCTGACCCCATCCTTCACAAAATTGACCTTCTTTGCATGATAGACAATCTTCGATCCGGGTGTTTCCCGTTTGTGATGAATAGCTTCCGGGTGCGCATTTGTTCGGAACTCCGGTACCTTCATCACAGTAAGCACCAGCAGGACAAATGTTGCCGGTGATGTTATCTGTTGGCGCTCGTGAAGAAGCTTGTAATGTGCAGTAGAAACCGGATTGACATAGTCCAGAGGGTGACGGGAGGCCGATGGTAAGACAATATCGTCCTAAATATTCAACGTTATATATTATTAGTTTAAAATCCATTAAAAGGGTTTGATAATACGAAAGGAACAGCTGTTTTTTACGTTAAAAATGTAAGATCTCAAAAATGAAATAGAAATTTCAAGTAAAACTAGCAAAGAAAAACCAAAACCTAAAAGGACGAAAGAAACCTCACTCACCTGGCGGACATGGTAAAGGTTCGTTGGATTTTTTCGGACAGTAGAAACCAGGCTGACATTGGCCACCTGTTGATACGTTAGAACAATAACATCCATATGTGAAATTCCCAAGATCGATGGGACGGTTGGACCAGGCGCCACGACGACAGTACCAACCGGCGTCACATTCATCAAAGGGATCGGCGAGACCTGCTGACGGACAATACATACCAGGATCGCAAGGAGTACAATCATCAACACTTGTTCTACGCGTTTTATTATTGTAGGTACCTAATAATGAAAAAAGGAAAGAAAAAATTTCATAGCTTCTAGTTGATTGCATGACTAATAGTCGAAAAATTGAATTTGGAATTCAATATTTGTAAAAAATAACATTATTTATTGCAATGCGTGAAAATTACGGCGTAGGTCGGCGATGTTATTAACTCACAGCAGGTGAAAAATACATCTGCTTTATTATGAAACCCATGTATTCGTGAGGCCGGCGAATCGACACGAGTGAGCCGTTGCATCTTTGCTGTCTATACCTATGGACCGGCGACTGAAAGTTTTAGGATCGGCAAAATTCGCCGGCGTGACGACTTCGACTGCGTAAAATTTGAGAGCATATTTTTTCAAAGTTCCAGTAAGGATCATAGAATCTGAATCAGGAATTCAGAATATCAGTATCACTGAGTGTTCAGAGATATAAAAAATCCCAATTACCTGCTGGACATGGGAAAGCATCTGCCACCGAAGTTCCTTTCGGACAATAGAATCCCATCGGACATTCATTAACGCACGTGGCTGTATTTTTCGGACAATAATAACCTGCACAACATTTATCACATTCTGACTGTCCAGTTCGATCGTTAAAGGTGCCAGGGTCACAAGTTTTAGGGTACGAGGTGCCATTTGTGCAATAATGTCCAACAGGACACGGACCACCGGATGGTGTTACTGTAGGTGGATTCCGTACTTCCGAACCATTTAAACAATAGAATCCAGCATCGCACGGACCAGTCGGTTCTTGTAATCCTTGTGTTCCGCAATACATTCCAGGCTTACACTCTGAGCAGTCAATAGGTTCTTTAAGATGTGTTTGATTACTATATCGACCTTTCGGGCAGGGCAAAGGATGAGTTGTGTTGACAGGGCAATAGCTTCCCGGTGTGCACGGACCAGCTATTCCGAGGTGACTGCTCTCCGGTTTATCTGTATCTGAACCTTCTTCACAAAAGTAACCGGGTGAACAGAAACCTTCCGGATATGTGGCGTTGTATTGTGGGCAGTACATTCCACCAAGGCATGGTTGACAGGCTAGTAAGAAAAGGAGGCATGAAAGTTTTTGTCTTTTATTTTCAAGATATCGAACATAGTTCATTTTGATAAGAGAAAATACGTTAAAGGGTTTGATTGCGTTTAGACCTTCGAAAAATTCTAAACGAACGCTTGATTGCATGTTTGAGCGTTCGCGTTTGCGTTACAGACGAAATCTTAGTAAGTTGCACTTTTTGTACTCGCAGTCGTTCCCCGATTTATCTCACTGGTAACCAACTGTGGCAAACGATAAAACCACGGAAAACACAGTGGAGAATTTCTCCAACTAAAACGTAATATGAGAAAGTAGAAATCAGTCTTTTGTTTACAGGATAGGGAAACATCATTTTGATAAGAGAAAACCCCTTGAAATGTACCTAGACGTATTCATTAGCGGTAAAACTGTTTGCAAACACAGTTTTAACTCATGCAATTCGAACTCCGATAACAAAAACCTAGACAATTCGAACAAAACTTTTGGTCCCATCCAAATTAATCAAACTCCTACAACTCGAAAACTCATGAATCCCAATCACATGAGGTTATTATGTAATAAAACTACGCAAAAGCCAGTCGAGTGTTTCCAAACGAAAACTTACAAGAAACGTTATGTAATCCAAGCTCGGAATTAAAGGTTCCCGGTGGACATGACTTCCAACCATAACCGGATCCAGCAGGACAATAGAATCCAGCGGGGCACGGAATAGGTTCAAGATGATCTCCAACACAGTACGAACCAACTGGACACTGTAAACATTCTTTGGCTAAGATATTAGGCATGTAACTTCCATCCTGTATAAACAAATATTGTGACAAAATTAATGTCTTGCTGTTTATCAATGCTTAAAGAACTATGCTGCTTCTCATCCTCTAACGAAAACGTATTTTTTTACAGACTGAGCTAAAACCAAATCGGAAACCGAATCGGAAACCAAATAAGCTGACCTATACGTCAAACGGTTTTGTTTAGGTCTACAATTCAGACTATTGAAGAACGTGAAGAACGCTTAATTCTATGAACGTTTTTTAGGACATTCATTCGAATTCTTTCAATTCATTCGATTTGTTTTTCAATTACTACAGATTCAAAGACCATTTGAAATTGCAAACAAAAATAACAGATGAATAACTCATCAAAGAGAAATAGCAAGAAGAGATGTTTCGTTTTTTAGCAATGTAAGACGCAAGAGCAATCATTTCACAAAATCGCACATAGAATTCTCACCTTGCACGGGATCGGTTTATAAGTTCCCTTCGGACAATAATGTCCCCTGGTACAATTTCCAGCAGTGCTTGTATCCTGTGGTTTGGCGTATTTAGCTCCAGCTTCACAGAAATATCTTTCGTCACAATAATCAGTTGGGTAAGTGAGGCCAATAGCGAGACAAAACATTCCAGGGGAGCACGGCGTACATTCAGATTGAGATTTTAATCCAGTGTTATTGTTGAAGGTCCCTTGTTGACAGTTACTAGGAGTGGCGGTACCTGATGGTGAAAAACAACAAGTAAATTAAACTTCATGTTTTTGAGTCCAGAAACTTCAACGTCAACAAAAAAGCTTCAGCACTGTAAATTCGGTAACAGGATCCAAATGCGGCTTTTATTGCATTGACTGGGGAACGAAGCAAAAAAGTATCAATAGCGAGATGCAATCATTGAATTTCAGATGTAGAGGTCAAATGTTTTGCATTCTACAACATCTAATATTAGTGCGGGCTTCTCACTGTTTGAAAATGAGGTCGGTTTTACTGCGAGTCAGCCATGTTGTTTCCGTTATTAGAAGAGAGAAAACCTTGCAGAAATCGGAAACAATATGGTGCATTTTCGTCAAAATTGAACACACTTCTCCACGGGAATCCATAAGGAGATCCAGTGTATTAAGATACAAATCAGTGGGTTAGGCCATTCATAACATGAAACCATATAAAACCATACCTTTGAGACAATATTTTCCCTCCGGACAAGCGGCACCTCTGACACCATCAAGAGGGTTGGGAACGAACGAACCACCAATACAATGATGACCGGCATCACAATCGTCCGTATATGTCGAAGATGCACCTGCGAAAAAATGTAAAGTTTATCAATGCTGTTTCAACGTCTTTACAATGTTTTTGCCGTTGTGTCTGCTAGGAGTACTGTTGTACACCAAAGAAATTATCTTTATTTTATCAGCAAAAAAATCAAGGAGAGATCTTGTGCCTTTTAATTGTTCCCAGAAGTTTCTATCAATTTTTTCAACAACTTTCTGTTGAAGGCAATATTAATTTGAAACTTTTGAGTAATTTAAAGTCCGATTTTTAGATTAGAAAAGCATTTAGAAAAAAGAATTCCTGACTTTTCACTGACTTAGGAAAGCTTTTACAAAATTCCCTGACGTTTCAAGGTTTTCCCGTGACTTGTTCAAAATTTCCCTGACGTTTCAAGGTTTTCCTGTGACTTTTTCAAAAAACGGCATATTTTCCAGGTTTTCGGTGATCAGGTAATGACGCACCATGACCCAGAAGACACATGACGTTTTTTCAACGTCCCTTCGACGTCTAAATAACGTTCTGACGATGAAATAACGTTCTGACGTTGAAATAACGTTCTGACGTTGAAACAACGTCTTGTGTTTACGGAACAAAATGTGTATTATAACCGAAGAATAAACTCACCTAGACAATATTTTCCTGCCGGGCATGGTAAACATTGATTCGGTCTCGTCAACTTTGTTCCGTTTCCATATGTTCCGTTCGGGCATCCGTGCTCCGTACTAAACCTAGTGCCATTTGGACAGTAGAATCCGTTCGGGCAAGGATATTTTGCGTAATCGGAAATCGGGGTAACTTCAGCATCTTTGCGATCACAGTAATAACCTTCGACGCATATTTTACATTCCCATTGTTTAAAGAGGTCAGTCCAAGTGCCAGACTCGCAGAGTTCTTGAGCGGGCGAGCCTGTTGGACATTTATGACCGGGTTGACAGATATGAGCTTGTGGATCTTTCTGTGTTTGACCAGCAGGACAGAAGAAACCTTGTTCGCAAGGTGCGGTAGGTTTGGTGTTACCTAAGCCTTGACAGTATTTCCCTGGTTCACAAAGCGAACAATCTTCTAATTTCTTGTTACCTTGAAAAAATCAATATAACGAAACTATAGATTGTTGTTTATACAACTTTTCTAATTCGAAACAATACGTAAATATATACAACCGATGCTACAATCGCCCTTTGTCTTTCGCCCTTTGATTTCAGTTAAAGTAAGTTGCAAAAGAATTGTCAATAAAAACCTTTAATATGTAGAAACCAGGATGAAATGAAAGAAACAAAAATTGAATAACTTGATACTGGCATGGTTTCTACATAGGAGCAAATTTTTACTGACTATCTTTTTGCAACAGATTTTAGTCCAAGGATAAGAATCCACCTTTATAGAATTGAGAAAAATAAATAACTATAGTCTCTACCTGTAGCATTTGAATATCTTCCCGCCGGACAATCTTCCGGTATATCCGTTTTCTCAACACAATATTTCCCTTCCGGACAGATATCACCATGTGTTCCACTCCTTGGATTCGGAACAGCCGAACCACCGGAACAGTAGAAACCAGATTGACACAGTGTCGATGAATTGTGGTTTCTCTTTCCTGCGCAGTAATAACCCCCATCGCAAGGTGTAGGTTCGTAGGAGCCTTCAGGACAGTAGAAACCAGGTTGACACTCACCACCTGAAAATGAGAATGAAAAAGAAGGTTTTACAGGAGTGAAATAAGGTGATAAGTTTGGCTTCACGTTTATTGTTATTGGATGACGTCACGTTTTTTTATAAGAACAAAGTATATAAGAACATAAGGCTTCGAAATGTTAAAAAATTAAGAACATGTTAAGAACATTCGGAGGATTACAAGTATAGAAATAAGAACATTTAACATTCAACTAATTACAGTAATTTAAGGCTAATTGGTTAGCAATTTGATAGTTTGTTTGCCAGCTGACTCAAAAAGTGAGGAAAATAGTGTTTAAGCAAATTAAGTCCCTAGCAGCAAATTTTTGAGACTCAAATTAAAAGACTTGATTAAGAACATTTGAAACCAAAAAAGCTAAGAACATCGAAGGCTTCCTCGAATTTGGATGTTCTTATAAAAAAGAAAAACGTGTAGCTTTTTCAAAACGTAAAATAGTCATTAAATGAAGAAATAATTTTGGCATTTAAAATAAGTTGCCTGCCAGAAACGGCAGACATTTGTAAGGAATAGGACACAGACTTATAATGAGTTTTAGAGGTCATTAAGAAATCTGGAAAGATAAAAGAATGGTAAACGCCTTTGAGAATTGTAATCAAATTTCCATAAGTAAGATGTAAACATCGGAAACCATCTTTACAGAAGTAAAACTTTAGGGCTGTCACATTTAAAATAACCAATCTGGGTATAACCTCTTTTCATCAATGAATCTTAGACATATCTTTTTCAAATTCAGTCACATAAAAACAATTTCCGTGAATTCCTATCATTATACAGTTTAACACATGTAATTCAAAAACTCAAATAATTCGAGCAAAAATTTGGGTCCTCTCCAACTTAATCAAAATTAATCAAACTCCTATAATTCGAAAACTCATGTGATCCGAACAAACGTTCTGGACTCCTGGGGATTCAAATTATACGAGTGCAACTGTATAATCGACTAAAAAATTAATTAAAGTTTTTGAGAATATGAAATGACATACCCGTCGTGTTGGTTGGACATAAACAATCACCAGAAGTGAAATTATCATACTCAAGTGGCATACGACTCTTTGATCCACGAACGCAAAAGAAACCGGGTGCGCATGGACCCGATGGTTTATCCAAACCGGTGCCTGCACAATATTGACCAGGTAGGCAAGCAAAACAATCGCTTAACTTTTGTCCGTGTGTTTGATTACGGAAGGTGCCACTCGGACAAGCATTTTCAGAATCAAATCGAGTGCCGTTCGGACAGAAATGACCTTCCGGGCAGGGGTAGGGTTTATAATCGGTCGAATTTGCCGGACAGTAATAACCTTTCATGCAGGGAAAACATTCTGACTGTCCGGTGACAGGCATGTACGTTCCAGCCAGACACCCCTTAGGACTTGATGTACCACGCGGACAATAATGCCCAACCGGGCACGGACCGCTTGTTCCGTCATCTGTAGGATTATTTGGTGATTTAGCGCCTCGTAAACAGTAAAAACCAGGATCACATTTACCTAAAAAGCAACCGTAAAAATAAATGAAGAAAACTTTCGAAGATAAAGAATGAGGGCAAAAACGTGCATTTTGCTCATTGAATCATATAAATCGAACAAAAACCTTTTTTTACAACTCCCTATATGAAAAGTTCGAATGTTCTGGTAAATGAATTTTTTTGCAATACTTGTAAAGACTGCCTATAACTACAAATATTCTTCTGACGATATGGTATGTTTCAGACTCGTAGCTTAACAATAAAAAATGTCATAGGACAAGAAATTTGTCGAAACGACCATTAAGTTTATGCACTCTACTTGCTCGCACGCTTCGCACGCTTCGCACACTTACCGGTAGTAGCGTTGAGACCAGGTGTTCCACAATATTCACCAAATTCGCAAGGTGTACATTGATCTTCTCTTTCCAAGCCTGTTTGCGAGGAGTATTTACCAGCTGGACACTTCTCAGGGTCGTCTGTACCTTCAGGACAGTAATGCCCCTGGATGCAAACGCCACCTACGCCTCTTAAGACGGGCGGGTAGGGCGTACGTGTTGTGATGCCGCTTTTGCAGAAGAATCCGGGAGCACAAAGACCGGAACTGTTCGATGACGTGAAATCGGTGGTGGCAAGTTTTCCACAATACTTAGAAGGTGGGCACTCGGTGCATTCATTCTCTTCAGCCAAACCTCCCTGAAAAATGTTGAGCAGTTTTTTTAATGTGGATAATTACGACGAGCAAAGTAAAGCAGAACTGATTCTTGAAATGGATGACAAATTAGAAGTGTTCTATTTTAAATCTATCTACCAACTAATTAAGGGTTCATATATTATGAAGCTTCATCCATTTCATGTAAGAGTTAAGTACAATGGTACAGTGGGCTTTTTCAGACAAAGTCTGCATCCCCCCTGTTGAGGTTATAGGATATCCAGTGGGATCCGAAATCTTTGGCAATGATATCCAGGGGGTTGATGTTAAGAATAATCGACATTCTCAACAGTGAAGGAAATATGGGTTTTTCTTTCTGGAAAAGCCCAATACCGTATTTCCTCAAATAAGCGCCGCGGTGCTCTTTAAATTTTCGAGATTTTAGGTGCGGCGCTTATCAGAGGGTGGCGTTTTTTTCAAATTTTTAATTTCCTACTTTATAAAGGCCTGAGAAATCAAAGAAACAAGCATCTTTCTCAAAATGATGTAGGTTTCAACCAACAAAACATACCACACTTAAGTTCTGGACGTATTTAGAATTAGATGTTGAAGAATTTAGCAAGAAAAAACTATAGAATTTAGATAAAACACATCCTGGTCTGTTCTTTCTAAAACGCGCCGCTTATAGAGGTGCGGCGGTCTTTGGGGAGCGGCGCTTATCAGAGGGAGGCGCTCTTTTCAAATTTCAAATTTTAGATGTGGCGCTCTTTAGAGGGCGGCGCTAAATAGAGGAAATACGGTACCTCAAAGAGTTACACTCCCCTAAAAGAATTTCAATCATTGTTTATCGATGAGGAGGTTGATAAAAATTCCCCCCAGCAGACATTGTCAACATTGTTTCAACGTCCAAATAACGTTCTGACGTCGAAAAGACGTTGTTAGGACGTTATACAACGTTCCGTGTCTGCTGGCTATCTTACATTTTCGTCCCAAGTTCCAAGTGGACAAGACTTGATATCACCATAACCAGAACCAGCCGGACAATAAAAGCCAGGCGGACAGCGGACAGGTGTAACACGGTTGTTGCAATAATAACGTTCTGGACATTGGAAACATTTGGATAATGTGGTCACATTGCTGGAAAGGTAAAAGGGTTGTATAATTCATCTTCCAATTTGAGACCACGTTTTTCTTAACCCTTAGAGCCCGAAGGACGCCATTTTTGCGTCCTAAAAAGGTAGTTCTACCGCACCAGTCTCTTAGCTATAGCTCAAAACCACTTCATTTTAAGGCATATAAACCGAATGTTTTTAGAAAGAGTATAAAAATAGCTTTTTCTAATGGTACCAAAATCTTTGTCTATCTCTCACGCTACAAGCTTTAACTTTTTTCAAAAGTACTGCGGTGTCAAAGGGTTAATATAAAAATCTCTCAAAATCGCTTGAACAAAAGAGACAAATTTTTAAAAAGACTTTATTATAAAAGAACTGAAATTGGTCTCAAATTGGGAGGTTCGCAATCTCCGTATCAGATTATCATGTTAAATGCATGCAAATGTTCGGGTTCTAAGTTTAGTACAATAGTGGACGCAACCCTTATCCATTATTTGATTTTACGCTTGAAACCCCCTTCCCAAAAGTCAATGTTTCAAAGACTGCTCAGACTTTTCCTCGTCAACTAACACTATTATTGGGGAGGGGTGGAAAACAAGTTATGTCCAGAATTTCAGATCAAAAGACTACGAGTTCCACGACAAAAAGGTGGCAAAATATTTATTTAGCTATAACACGAACACTCATGGTGAATGTTATGCTGTTGTTGGAGTTGTAAAGAGAGTTTCGAGTGATTTTATTTATAAGAGTTTCTTAGTTCAAAAAGAACTAGAAAATTGGACTTCAATTTGTAGAGAATATTATATATTGCAATATATTGCAAAGTTCTACAGTGGCATCTCAACATTGGTACAAAAAGAAGTGCCCATCTTATTAATATAAGTGTTCGCTTTATAAAGATTGAAACAGCCCGAAATCAATCCTTTCGTTCCAAAGACCATGTCTGTTTTATAGAGATTTCACTGTTTCACACTCAAATTAAGTAATTCGTTAAACATCTTTTCTAACCTATAGGTGCCAGGTTCACAAGGTATATACGTCGACGTGTTTCCTGGACAATAATTTCCGATAGGACAATTATCACCGGTCTTTCCATCCACCGGGTCCACCCGAAGTGCTTTACTAATACAATAATATCCGGGCGAACAAACGGCATCTGGCTCTGCAAGGCCGGTCCCGATACAAACTTTACCACCAGGACACGGGAGACAGGCCGATGAGTTGGTGCCTCCTTTGATTGGGTTGTAGGTCCCAACAGGGCAAGCGTTGGTGGTGGCTTTAACCGAGCCTTCAGGACAATGGTATCCTTCTTGACATTCACCACCAAACAAACTTCCCTCCTAGATATGAAAAAAAAACTTAGAACATCCACCATCGTTTCGCACTAAGACACAGTAGTGTTTTAACACTAGAAAGTAGAATTAAGAAGACAACCGATAACTTAGAACACCCATCGTAACAGAAGAGTTTTCGTCAGTGGCGGATTCAGGAGGTACGCAAAATATTTAACGGAGAGCGTTGATTTTTGCCACATAATCAATACTCTGCGTCAAAATCGTTTGAGTACCTTCTGTAGCCACCTCTACTCACACTAGAAAGCAGTAACAACACACGAATATTAACGACTCTTTTTTTACTTGACAATGACATGAGCCCCGAAAAGCTTAGTGAAAAATAAATTTCAAATGATTGTCTGATTCATTTTTTGTATTCAAATAAACTCAAGGGAAAAACTATGGATACCAGATTAACGACTGTCTTACGATCATTTTTTCGAAGATTCAGTTTTTAAAACAATCGGAAAAAACATTAATTAACGGGGGATTTCAGAATAGAGAAATGTTGTTGTCCCAATGTCTAGAGCTTTTCTTACCGGTGGATTGGGCATAGGTGAACCAAGTACGCAATAAAACCCAGCAAAACATTTTCCACTTGTTGCATTCAAGCCAACCCCTTTGCAATAATGTCCAGCTGTACAATTCTGACAATCCGATATGGTTTTTCCGCTTTGCTGTGGATTAAATGTTCCTTCGGGACAATCTTTAGGAATGATGGTTTTTACCGGACAGTAAGCTCCTTTCGGACAGTTCTTAGCGTAAGATAAACCAGATTCATCGCAATAAGCTCCTTCAACGCAATCGTCACATTTTCCGAGCCGTGCTTTAGTTTGGAATGTTCCCAGGAGACACGGGGTCGGTCCGGCAGATTGTTTTGGTGCAAACGAACCAGCAGGTGCGGGATATTGATCCGGACGTTCTGATGTTCCGTTGCAGAAGTAACCTTCGTTGCAAGGACCAGTTGGTTCGGCCTTCTTGGAGCCAGCACAATAAAATCTAATAAAATTAATGATATTAAAAGACAACCAAGATAAAGATGAAGAGAATCAGATTCGAAGAATGGCGATATTGGATATCAAAATTTATTCGAGAATTCTTTTTTATCAATTTTCTGATGCTTTTAGTTAGTAGACCAAATTATGCTCAGAATAACTGAGAATAACTTCCACTAATTTTGCAACACAGATCCATGAAATTATGAAAAAAGTTTTAGAAACTTCATCATCAGGTCCCCAGCAAACGTAAGAACTATTTACAATGCTGTTTTCAATAAAATATTACTTTCGAAAGAAGAAAATCCACAAAGGTGACCCACAGATCTCTGACCAAAATGACCTCCTTGGTGGAAATAGCATGAAAAATGATAGGACTTACCCAGAAGGACATTTAATACAATCAGATGGTGATTTCGCTCCTTCATTTGGATTATAAAAACCGGAAGGACAGACTTCCACCTTTTTAGCACCACGTCCGCAATATCCACCGGCCGGACACAGACCACCTGTCAAGCCACCGGGTGGAGCCTAATAGATAATCAAAAGGGTTCTTTTACAAAAAATGCGATTGTAACGTTTAAACGCATTTGTTTTGAAATTGGACAGGTAGGGGTTTTATATAATATAATATTATATGTAATTATATAATTTATGTAATTTTTTATCGGCGAGAGATGATCCCTAAAAATTACTAATAGAATAGGGTATTTATTTTTAATTGACCTAAATCAATGGAATAAAAGAATTAGATTTTTAAAATAACTAAATTAAAATACAGTCGGCATTCGATATCTTGAGCTCCCCAGGGACAGACAAAAAAGTTCGAGACATCAACCCAAACTACCCTGTTCTATTTGCTACCGCTGCTCTAAATACATTTCATTAATACAATTCTTACCGAGGTATAAGCTGCTTGTTTACAATAAAACCCAGCATCGCAATCTTCAGTTGGTTCCAGGTTCCCAGTTCCCGCACAATATTTACCAGCAGGACAAGGGAAACACTCTACAGACCGTGGAACATTCGTTACGTTACTATAATATCCTGAAGGGCACGGCTGCGGCGTCACTGTGCCAACAGGACAGAAATGGCCCTGAAAAATTAAAATAGTTTTTTTCTAAAATGAGTAGGAAGTTTGTACTATCAAACTAGCAATTTGATCGAGTAATTTACAACAATAAGTTAGTTAGTCACAATTGTCTGCAAGTTGTCAAATTATGCGTGTTCGTTACATGCCTTTTTGAAATCTTTACACGTTTTTTTATTAGAACATTAAGAACAATTATTAGAACAAAGTTTTGGTTGAGGCTCGAATGTTCTTAACTTTGATCCACATTTTCCCACCTACCCCACCCTCAAATATTATGTCTAAAATGCTTCTCTTGGTATAAGCTTTGATTAGAAAAATTAATTTGCTCAAATTGTGAGTTTTTCATAATTTTTGGTTAAATTATTACCCCCAAATCTGAGACTCGATGTTCTTATAAAAAACGTGAATTTCCTAAATACTGTAGTATTATGGAATAAAAATTAAAGATTTTCAACAAAACGGATTGTAAATTTTTAACAAAATGTATCCTTATTTAACACTTACAGCCGGACAGTCTTTCGGATATGGTAATCCTTCAATATCACAATACATGCCAGACAAACAAACACTGCAATCAGCACCGGAAATAGCTGCAGACGAATTACGGTAATAGCCAACAGGACATGGATGGGCGAGCGCATAGCCTGTACCTTCAGGACAGAAATAGCCTGGAGGACACTTGTCGGTGAGGTCAATTTGACCTTCTGGTGAGCAGTAATATCCTTCACGACATGGTAAACAATCTCGAACGTGTTTTCCGTTTGTGAAGGGGTAGTAAGTTCCGTTCGGACATTTTTGTGGATAAGCATGCTGAAGTTAAGAAGAAATATATACAGTTTACGTTGAATTGCAAGTAATCTAGGACTTTCGATTATTTGAATGGGGTCCTATCTATAGAGCTGAGCTGGACTGAACTAAACATGGAACAAGTGGGAATTGAATTTGGTTTATAGTGTTGACAATTGACAATGGCGAGGAATTGAACCGGCTATCGATCCACAAAAAGGAGAGATGAAGTGATCAGTTCAACAAAACTGTGTTCTAATAGTTCGATTTCACGATGAATTATTTGAACAATAGCACTTCCACTTAGTATTATCGTAGAATGGTGGACCAAAGATCTACTAAAACTCCTGTATCCTAATATTATTAGGAAATAGATCATTCATAAATAGACAAAAACAACAAGCAACTTTTCCAGAAAAAGTCCGTATTCCCCTGTTGAGGATATAGGATATCCAGAGGGTAAGAATCTGAAGTCCAAGGATATCCAGGGGATGGGTTCAAAAAGATTTCAATATCCTAGGATATCCTGGGGGTAAGAAATTGATGATCAAGGATATCCAGGGGGATTCGAAATCTTCGGCACGGGTATCCAAGGGGGGGGGGGGTTGGTGTTAAAAAAAATCAACACCCTCAACAGTGGGAATATGGATTTTTTTAGAACATTTAAATTCGATGCCATTGAGTCACATATACCTCATTTCCCTGTACACAGTATTGTCCCTTCTCACAAGGGTTATTAGCAGTCCACGGTTGACGGTCTGACCCTGCCGGACAGTGCATGCCTGCCGGACAGATAAATTTAGTGCTCATTTCAACATAAGTTGTGGTGTTTGACATGCAATAATATCCTGCATTACAGATGGAACATTGCCAAGCATTTGATGATGAAAATTTGCCGGTACCACATTCCAAAGGTTCGTATGTTCCGTCCACTGGACAATAATAACCTGCCCGACAAGCGTTACAATCAACTAAAGAGAACAGCATAAACAAGGTTTGGTAAGAATAAGAAGTCAACAAAGAGAGAGATGGGTCCTTCCAAAAACAATAGGAATACAACGTTGGGTAGATTTCTTTTAAATCAGCAAGAACCGTCCTCTTAACACCGCTCTTCAAGGCTTTTGAAAGTAGTCTGTTAGCATATGGGAGCATATATTTCTAAAAGTCTACGGACCTTTTGTCCAACATAGTAGGCCCAGGAAAATCATAGCACTCATCTATCTGATCTATTAGCTCCAGATGATTATGTTATATGGTAATATTCCGAATGAAGTGATTTATTGTAGTAAAAAAACATTAAATAATAGGATTAAAGAAACAGAAGTAATTTCTGAATTATGGAGAGATTCGCAATGTGAATTTCTTTTTAAATCGTACATACCTAGCGCTTTGCCTTTAAGTTCATTCCGATAGCGACCTTTAGGGCATGCTGTGGGTACTGAAGATCCTTGAGGACAATAGTTGCCTTCCGTACAATCCTCGCATACCTCCCAACGTACATTGGCTGTTCGATTGGAATACGTTCCAGCCGCGCACGGATGTTGTGTTGCGTATTTGGTCCCTGGAAAAGGAACGGGATAAGAAAGAGAATAAAACTGACTCTTAGCTCTCGACTCTTGATATATTGTTACTGACTCTTAGCAACTGAGATCTTAGTTTTAGTTACCCAGCAGACAAAAGACGTTTTTTCAAAGTTGTTTTGAAGTTTCTACAAAGTTAAAGCATCGAAAAGATGTTGAAACAACAATGAAAAACCGTCTTGTGTTTGCTGGGTATCACTCAGTGCTGGATGGATGAGAAAATGGCTTTCTTTACACTTATTTTGGCTGTTCGGTTCGGCTCTGTTTCAATTGTGTATCGTTATTTAAGGGCCGGCTTTCTTTGAAGGAATGGAAAGGGATCAACCAATACTACTGATAAACTAAATATTTCAATTTATGTCGTCCTGTTTTCATTTTTAACGCATAGGAATCCGGACCTTGTCCGAAGACAAAACAAAAATAAGCCTCACCTGGCGGACAATAATGACCGGTCGGACATATACCACTCGGTGTTGCTGAGCCTTCCAAACAATATTGTCCCTTAGGGCATTCAGTACAATCAGTCCACTTGTGAAGATTTGTTAAGTTGGAGTAACTTCCTGCAGGGCATGGGTGTTGTTTTGGATGACGTGTTCGGGCCAGACAATAATAACCTGACAGAAGAGAGCAAGCATGAAAACGTTAGTTTGTTGGTATAGATTTTCGCAGGAAATAAATTTCGTGGACGAGACCGGAAGCCGGAAACTTTGAACATTTTGTGGGGACTAATTTTCGCGATTGAGCTATTTTCAAATATTTTGGGAGGATTTATTTTCGCTGATTACAATGCCGGTCAAAAGATTGTAGACTTTTTTTAAATTGCAAAAAATCTGCGATAACACGGTATAACTTCCCCTTT
>JAUJPO010091781.1:0-39064 GCA_032270745.1 Tiaropsis multicirrata | reverse complement strand
TTGCGACCACCATGGCTCGTCAAAGCAAAACCTCCGTTTTGGGGGCCACCTCCGTTTTGGGGGCCATATACTGTATAGAAAAGAAGAAAAAAAATCATTGTTTATATAGAAATGGTTGTTAAAATGCAGATTTATGGCCCCTAGAATGCTGATTTAAATGAAGGCCACTCTAACTTCTTATGTTGAAGTGTAAAAAATCCTGACCACAATATTAATTTTACAAACTCATTGCCAAAAACAGAAGATTTTAGGTAACGATAAAGGTTCAAAGTTCTGATAGAAGTTTTAATCGTTTTTAGTCTGCAAAATTGACTTTTTGACGTCACTAGTGTCTCTGGTTTTACTTTTCATGCTGAAAATGACGGAAAAAAGGTTGTATTCATGTATAAGATGCACTGTAAAATTTTGGTGGTCAAACTGCTATATCAAAAGTTATTAAAAATGCTACACTTTACAGGAAATCCCTTATATAAATTTTAAGTAGTCAACTTTCATTAGCTGTGTTTACGATTAGTTTTATTCGAAGATTAACCTCTTACTATTTACCAGATAAATATATTTTAGCATCAAAAATGTTTTGTTCTTAAAGACAACATTTATACTAAACAAACTAAGCCAAAAGAACTTCTCATATAAAACCTCTCTGTCGTCAGGAAAACTTGAATTTCAACAAACCTACATTCTGGGGCCACCAGCATTCTATATCTATTTTTCATAGGTATAAAGATTTCTTCATGCAGTTTATTCATCGAACTTCTATAATTCGGTTAGTTCGAAACACAGGTCGCAGGGCACAGGGCATAAAAACTACAGACCAGAACAGCTTCAAGGACTATCTCTCAATGTAAACAAGGAATTATGCTCGAGATAGGATTATCTATTTTTCTTATAAGCATATTCTTTACCATTAGGTAATTCTTAATTCAAGGATAATTGACTATCGGTAATTGGTTCTCTCAAAGTAAATACGGAATTGTGCTCGAAATAGGAGTATCTATTTTTCGTATAATTTTTTATTTAAATTTGTCGCTCTAAAACCACTCTCTGACAGCCTTACTAGCTTCTGATTGGGTGTCAACTTATATCCTTTTACACTATCCACATCATATTCAGCATGATAAAAGTTTTTAATGTACATAAATTTACATTCATTATATTTTATGATTCTGTCAATATGTTTGTCAACCAGGCTCATTTATTCAACAAAACGACAATAGAATAATTAATTAGATTTATCGCTCTAAAACCACTCTTACAGAGCCTTACTAGCTTCTGATTAGGTGTCAACTTATATCCTTTTACACTGCTAGCATCATATTGAGCATGATGAAATCTTTTGGTATAATTGGAAATATTCCCCCAATTAGGTCCTCATTGCCCTTAATGTATTGAGGAATTAACCAAAATGCATTTCTCGCCATTTTCTAGGGAGTCCTTAATGGGGTCCAAACAGGTTTCTGGATTTCCCGCACAAAAGAAATTCCGGTCTGCAAAGTTTTTGCAGGTACCCAAATGAGTACCCCAATTTAGGTATCAAATGGGGTACCCAGCGTTATCCAATAAGCCGAAAAAAACTTGCTATCATTATTTGTTCATTCATTAAAAAAACAAAAATGTTTTATAACAATATTTTTTAATAAAATCGCGCGATTTATGATTATTTATTTGATCATAGATATTCACTTGGACTATAAGATAGTCTGGTGATCGTTCATCAAATGATGAGAAAGATAACGATGCAGTAAAAGTAGATTTTATATGCGTATACCTAGATATGGATATGTTTTGACGTCCAAACAACGTTGTTTCAACCTCAAGACGTCATTTGGACGTTGAAACAAAGTTATGTGTCTGCTGAAGAAAATGCTACTCACCTTGGCTTTCCCGTTGTCTCTGTTAAATGGTCTATGAAAGAATTCGAAGCCTTCCATTCCGAATATATCATCAATGACCTTTCCGCATCCATCATTGACATAATATTTACCGTCGATCTCTGTTTTTGGACACGCTTTGTCATCATTCTTTATATCGAAAACTAGTGTACCGTATTGCTGCTTTGCTGGGCTACCGGCGGATCTGTCAAGTTTGATGAGATCAGGAACACCATTAACTTGAAAAATCAGTATCAGCTGAAGCAACATACAAAAGAAAAAACAACATTTCCAAGTCAACACCATTTTGAATTATTCTCTTCCGTTTGCCGTGGTAACTTTATTTAAGAGAATCTTTTTGGCACAGTTTTTTTTAATGGGATACTATCAAATTAAACGCAACTATTTATGCAATTAATAAATGTGTCTCCAACAGAGCACTTAAGTAATTTTAGCCTGTACCAGTCTATTAGATTTTTTTGTAAAACCTTTCTGCGAGAGACGTTTTTGTGTTAGAGTATATTTCAGAGTCGGATACAGAGGTAGGCTATAGGGGGGGGGGGAGGGCACTCATATGATTTGGCCTACGTCATGTGCCGCGCTTAAGGGTAGGTTTTTTCAGCACCCCAAAATGCACTGTAAGGGTGTATTTTTGTGGGGTTGCACTGTAAGGGTTGAATTTTTCAACAAATTCAAAATAATTGATAAAGAAGGGTTTTTAATTCTCATTTCTTTGAGAAAGCTTCCATTGTTTGATAATTATTGCAAACAAGTTAAAAACAATCTTTAACTGTAATTCCCGTAATGTCTTTTGACAGCATGGGTTAAAACGTTAAATTTAAACATCTACCCCACTTTATTTTAGAAATAGTAAGCTGAGAAACATAGTGCACTATAAGGATTGGGTAGATCAAGACAAAATGCACTGAAAGGGTACCTTTTTCAACCATCTCGAACTGCACTGTAAGGGTGCGATTTTGAAAGGCAGATTTTGCGCGGCACATACCGTCGTTTCGAAATCGAGTTACCTAAATATACCTAAAAATAAAGAAGCAAACCTAAAAAGACGCTACTTGACCTTTTTGGGCCACCGTAGGAGCAGCTATAAATTTTTTATAAACAAACATTGTAACACGAGATATTAGGACAAGATTCGTGTTGGAAAAAAAACAGGCATGAAAAAAAAACGATACCGTTAGCAAAAGAAACAAATGTTCTCAATTTTTAGTGTGATGATATAACACGGAATAACATAATAAAATAAGGTAAGATTAGTCTTGACTCCAGCTCTTGGGTCTGCGAATATCGCTCCCAAAAATATTGTTTGAATTCCCAAGAAAATAACTAATGGTAATAACAAAATTTAACCATTTACTTGGGGGAGGGCAAGAAATTCAAAATTGAGTTTAGGTCGATAATATTAGTAGATGCATTAATCCTGTGAAATCCAGGGTATTCAGCTAATCATTGGGGATAATTGGTCAGCCAAAGCCGGTTATTAATTTTTGTATTATTTATAAAGGCGCTGGATTAGACGACAAAAAGTGTTTACCCGATTTCTTATTTTCTTCCGATTTTCTTTCAAGATGGCTGCTCGGCTCAAGCAACAAAGCGTTTTCAGTTGAAATCTCAATTTTTGCAGTGGCCTAAAACCTATCAAATTAAACACTTGATCCTTTGCAGGCATAAAAGAAATGCTGATTAGCACCTTGTGACGATTATCTTTGAATTATTAGCTAAATTTCACCAGAAAGTTAACCTGATGTTCAGATGGTTGAATTTTCTATCGGTAAAAGACGCCATGAGCTAGTGATACGAATTGATGAATTACACTAATCTGCACAAAACTATGTTTTTTTCTTAGCTTTTACGCTTGGCTTAGTGATTGTTCTTAGTTCGTGCTCAGCCTCTCAAGATTTTGAAATTAGCTCGGTCCCTGCAAAATGGGAGCCAAATTCGTCAGATGGTTATTTCATCGCGTCTGGAAGGCCGATAGAAAACCCAATATCTGATTAGCAGAGGTTATCAGAAAGCTGGACTATATCATAGACATTTTTCTTGTCGGAGAAAATTATAAAGTGCTACTGGAAATATAGTGAAGTATACTTAGATAAAGGTCGAGTGTAAATTTTATAAAGTAATTTTCAGTCTTTTTGCGATGTTCTGTTCTCGCACATAGCCTATTTTCCCCTCATCCTATTTTGTCCCCCTCGAGGAGGACTGAAATATCGTTACCCAAAGCTTAGTTATACCCTTATCAGTCATAGGAAATATATTGACCCTTTTGTCCTCGCTATCATCTCTAAATTACGGTAAAAACTCTGCTGCTCAAGGAAAGGGTATGCACAAAACCATTTGTTAAATAATGAATGAATTTTCTCCTATACTGTATTTAGCCTTTATAGCTTTTACTAATTAGATTGCCGAGAGGTACAGGAAATGGCTTATAAATTTTAATTTACTAATGAATAAATTGGTCTATTTAATAAAGATTTATTAATTTTTTTTAATTTAAACCTGTGTTGCAAAGAAATATAATAATGTATCATACATTGAATCTGCAGGGGATCTACGTTCATTCATAGTTAGCGAGTTCACTGGGTCAATTTAAAAAATAGTGGTAATCAATTTGATCTCAGAGTCTAGGGTTGATATATTTTCGTTTAAGAAGTTCTAAAAACCTAAAAATTGCAAACTAAAATCCACCTCTGGGCGCTCAAATTAGCTATTTGAAAACCACTTCACTTTCAAGTCTCTACAATAATATGTAATAATTCTCATTAATGTTTCCGAACGAAATTTCCTTTTCATCTGAGATTTTACTTTCCTTTTTAAAGAAACACTGGATCATCGTCTTAATGATTTCCCTCTAGGATGCATGGATTGGCATCAGCGATTCCGTTGATTGCGAAACATGAGTTATGTGTATCCAGCAGGCATGGAGCGTTAAAAGGAACATGAAAAAAGAGAAAACACTCGTTCTTCGACACATTACAACTTCTGCCCTATGAAAACTAGGCTCCTTCATCTGTGGGAAATTGTGTTTTTGAAGGAAAAAATATATGTATTTTTGAAGGAAAAAAAACATATACATTTTTGAAGGAAAAAACATAGTATTCTTAAGGGCAAATTATTTGTATTTTTAAGGACAAAATATTAAGGAGGCAAAAAGAGTCATACATTTTTGAAGGGAAAATCTATGTGTATTCTTAGGGGGGAAATGTAATTACTTTACGAACAACGCAACAATGCGGTCAGATTGGTTTTTGTTTACTTATGCATTTTATCTTGTTCTTTGCTTTTCAATATTTTATGTTAAAGTTTTATTATATTCTTTAAATCTAAAATAATATAAAAATATATATTTCTGTCATGGGTAAAATGGACAATTTATACAAATTTGAATATAGAAATATTATCATATCAAATTTAAATCCGGAAATTTTAACATAAAATTTGAGAACTTTTCTCGTTGTATGCCGAAAAATCTGAACTCTTTTCACAAAGATCTCTCTTGTTAAAACTTGCACCCTAATCGATATAATGATAGTTCCATATCTCCATTAAACATAAAATTTTATTTCATACAATATACAAAGAATTTTTCTAGAAAAAAAGGTATTTACAATTATTTTAAGTATTATGTACAATATTTTATAATGATATGTAAGGTAAATAAAATTTTATGTCGTGATTTTTCACAGCCTAAAGATTTTAGGAATAAAAGCAAAACTAGGATCTGCACAATTTAGACAGGACGGAGAGGCTAAATATCATTCACAAGCGTTTTTAGGAAAAACTGAAATGCATCAACCATATTACTATGGTGTAGGGTATTCCTGCATTCAAAACCGTCTACATATGCTTTGAACCTTGTTAAAATATGCTAAAAACAAATAAAATATTATGCCTTTGAAAAGCGCATGTGATAGTTTACAAATAAATTTCATTTTTTCTGAAATATTTTTAAAAGGAAATTTTAGTGTAAAAAAAAAGAAAAATAATTTCTAAAACTTGTAAACCAACCATAAAATATGTCATCACAGTGCTATAGAATTAGCATTGATATGCATACACATAATAATAGAAATAAAATCCTGGAGAAAGTGCTTTGTTTATAGGATCCGGAAGAGTATTTATCCTTGAGTCCCGTATTACGGTCTGTGACAACTTCAACATTATTGTCTGTGTTTTCCTCGACAACTGGGGTACGAGTGTTCGAAGAAGGCTTTATTCCTGCGCCAGGAATTATATTATTGTTATGAAGTTCAGTAGTAGGTACTGTTGTTTTCAGTTTGATTTTAGTTGTTATCATTTTAAAAGTTGTAGATTTGGTAGTTGTGGTAGTAGTAGAAGTGGTCGTTGGTGCCGAAGTAGTTTCAGGCACAATTTCTGTACAATTATGAGAATCATTACAATGGTGAACACGCGTCACGCCCTTCCATTTCATTGTACACGTGCTCCAATGTGAGCATGTTTGATCACACGTTTCCGTATTTGGACCACAAGATAATGTACATTTACTCTGATGCGAGCATAATTGTTTACAGTGTTTAGCATTACACGTCATATCTTTACATTCACCCAATACGCACAGTTGCGTGCAGTTTTTAGCGTGTTTCCCTGTGCACGTCATTTTATCGCAATTCCCACAAAATTGTTTTGCAATGTCAGCATTCGAATAAATATGTCCGCATTTTCCTTCCGAACAACTTTGAAACGATTGAGATACTTTGTTCTTGTAGCGGACGGCTTTCATGTATTTACAAGTAGCCTGAGAACAGTCCTGTTGCGTGATGGGCGTATGCGAGACGAGCTTATCAACAACGGGTTTCCGCCGACCGTACTCAACTAAAACGCTCTGGTAACAGGTTTGCGGTGAGCTGCAGAACAATAATTTGCATTTTCGCTTATTACAAATTTGTTTGCAAACATGACTGGAGGAGAGACAAGTACAATCGCTACATTCAGATTGTTCGCACCAGCTAAATAACCTTAAAATTCCCGGATGACAAGATGGACTCGTTTGGAAGCCGGAACTGCCAGTTGCAAATGATTTGGAAAGTGCCAAAATCAAAAGCATAAAATTGATCCACATTTTTTCTTCTTCACTGCGTGGCTATATCATTTGTGTGTTTTCTTTCTTGTGTAATTAGTTCACTAAAATGAAAAGAAAATTGATATATAATTTAAGTGGTGACAAATTTAATTCACTGCCGGTTGAAGTAAATTACACATATCCAAAACAAACAAAATTCCGAGGAAATAAAAGTATTCGAGTCATTATTCTTTTACTCACTATTTCTGTCCTCGCAAAGAAACTTCTAAAGGAGGAACTTTCAGAGTGATATGAGCTATATAGACCACTCGTTCTCCGTAGTAAAGTCTCATTAACGAGTTTGGAGAACGAAGCATCGAGACAAAAAGTCTCTTTTATTCAAGCGATTTTTAGAGACTTTTGTACTAAAGAAAGACATGGTCAATCATTCAAACGGAAACACATTCATATCGAAATCAGCTAGAGGTAATCAATCACACAGAAAAAAAAATTACATATCAAATGAGACAAAAACTTGTATAAAACAGTGTATAATAATGGCAAGAAACAAAGAAATCCAGCATTATATAAATTGTATGCGAAGTAAGTCTTGTAAATCAATTAGCAAAGTCATACCAAAGTCATTTAGGAAGCTCCAAGTCTATGAAGGCTTATAATAAACTCTGTTCGTTCGTTCAATTTTTCAATAATTTGTTTAAAAAAAATCAATATTAAAATACAAAGAAAATTTAAAGTATGCTTTTTTCTTGCAATTTCATTTCATATCCGTTAGTCTCTAACAGACAACCTAACAAAAGCATACAATGATGATCTGAAAAAGTAATTTAAAAAAAAGTCGATCTGCATCTCTTTTGTGTCATAAAATGCTTTATCCTTTCCTAATTGCATTTAATTGACAACCTATTGTTCTCCTTAATAAACCTATTTTTATTGTTCTTATTTATTATCTTTTGTGAATAAAACAAAAGAAGACGTAAAATCTTGAATAAAGAGGGGGGACAATAGCTTTAACGATTTTTTCTAAATGGTGATTAAAAGATAGTTAATGGATTTATTAATGGCTTAATGCTTCTTATGATTTACAACTCATTAGTCATACCTTAGAAAATAATCCAGTTAGCGCAAAGAGGAATTTTATTATTTTTTTATTATCTTGACCGTAACAAAGAAATAAAAAGAGTAATTTTTGTTTGGCTTTTTTAATTGCTCGTTAAGGCCTAAAGATTTCACCATCCACTTATTAAATCCTCTCAATGAATAATTTTTCTGGAACATTTTGTCGCCATTATTTAGCGGTTTTATTTTTTTCCTTGGTTTTTGAGTAGCTTTTAATGATGTGGGTGTGACAAATTAGATAACTGCGAAAAAATAAGTTAGGAGTAAAAGTTAAACATATTCTGCATTCGTGTCGTTAAATTCAAACTTTTTGTCGTTTCTTTTGTGTGTTTTTACGTTGTTTTTGATTCTGAATATTAACCCGCGACAAGCACTGAACGTTATGGCGTTGAAATGAAACAACGTTGTTTGGACTTCAAAAAAAAATTCCGTGGCTGCTGGATTGTCACCAATAATGGACCTTTTTTGAGTGATTTTCCACTGGAGTTGCCAGTGGGGCGGATCCCAGTGGTTTGCAGCGATGGGGTGTGCGAGATGTCAAGTTTCATGAACTAGTGAGTCAGGTGATATCCTAATGTTTACTGCGGCGCCATTCTCAGTAGAATCTCATTTTCCAGCAGGTACGGGAAGTTGTTTTGATGTCCAAACAACATTGTTTTAACGTCAAAATGTTATTTGGAAGTTGAAACAATGTTGAAATAATGTTGTGTGTCTGCTGGTGTAACGTTCAACGTGCGCCAATATCAATACAATCTCATTTCTATCTCTATACCTTACCGGACAAAATGCTAATTTTTCGTCGGACTAAATTATTCATTCATCGGACATGATTTTTGTCACCCACAAATATTTTCGTCACTTTTCTTTTGTACAAAAAAACCCGCAAATTTTCGCCTCAAAAACTTTTTTCATTATTGGAATTTTTTTTCGTCGGACTAAATTTTCGTCACCTCCGTTACTTTTGCCTAAGGTATCTCTATATACTGGTGCAACTCGGCCTCAAAAATGCCATGCAGTTACAAACGTTAGTCTGCACATACAGATAAACAAACAACAATTTTAATACAAGATCCGTTACCTAATGACCAATAGTTCGATTATAAAATAAAAGTCATGCTAAGAACCGCCTTAAAGAATGCAGATCAGAGACACATAACTATAATAATGAATCAAGCCCACACTATTGGCGCGTCCCGATGAAAAAAGGTTATATTACATACCTCCCTCGTCTTATATGTAAGGTGAAAGGCAAACAAAAACAAGGAAGAACTTTTGAAAATATTAAGAATTTTTCAAGAACATTTTTAAGTGAGGACTTATTCTGGCGAATAGATAAAATCCACTTAATAGACGATAATTAAATCATGGCCACGCTCCAAATGTGAACTAGGCATTTCTATAGGGATGGCAACAGGTGGGAGATAGCTTAACAATCAATATACTAAGAAAATTGGCACACGTGTAACAACAGAACCATTTCTATTTCTTATTAACCACACTGCTAGCAATATACAAGATACAGTAATTCATCAATGTTCCATTTCGTACTAGGATAAATTAAAAACAATTTAATTGAATCTACACATCGTAGAAATAACTTGCAAGTGAAAATCTTAATCTTTAGAATTTAAGGAATGTTTTTGAACCAATAGGTTTCAAGCAGCATTTCTTATAATACATGTACAAGTCACCAATCCCTTTTGAAACACGTTTAGCAAAAATATTTAAATCTCAATAGCGCTCACAATATACATTGTATATTATATATATACTCTACAATCCTGATATCTGCATAGTCTCGAAAAATTTAAAATTTTCTTTAAACTATTTCTGTGACGTTTCCATACACAATTCGAACTTTGGCTCCCGCGAGCTCCTTTTACACAGCCATATAGTAAAACAAGAGTTGAATTAAGCAATGCCTTCAAGTGCATAATACAGTTAAAACCAGAATTGTATCCCAGCTCGCACTAGCTCTTTGTTTTAAAAGTAAAAGGCATTAAGTTTCCTTTTAGAAAGATTTTTTGAAATGAATTTTATAGTTTGTTTAAAACAAAATGTCACGTTAAACTATAGAGAAAGCTATGTATTCAAAAAGACATGTCAAACGTCTAATGAATGGTGTATAATGGCCACCTTAATGCATAATTTATATATTTGAAAAGTTATAATGGATTGGGAATGTATTTATAAGAATTCATGAAAATTCTAATAAAAAAAAGACCGCGTCAAAAGTTATTGGGCATTAGAGCTGAGAGGTCAAACTCGAGAATTTCAATATTAAAGACATCAAATTTAATTTTTTTCAATAATATTCTTATAACCAAGCAAACACAAAACATTGTGTTAAAACCCTGCTGTGAGTTGAGTATTGAGAAAAGTCAAATCGGTTCTAAAATCGGGATTATCCCTTTGGTTCGCATGTAAGAAAAATAATGAAACGAATTAATCAGGCTATTAAGACTAGTTTAGATCCGTACGCAGTGTGGTATGTGTGTGATAACGCCTAATAGAATCAAATAGAATTTCTTAAGGAAAACTTTTTTTCCTGATCCGACATGGTATTTAATCTGTAGGTTTTATCACAACGATGACGTCAGTTAAAACGATGTGAACTACTGCAGTTAAATAGACCAAACTCAATGGTTACGAATAAGATGCAGCTTTTGCTTTTGAATGTTAAAATTGACATACTTTTAGTCGAAACAGCAGGTAGAAAGTCTGGAATTCTTTTTCTCTCTATTTTTCCCAGGATCTGAATTGTTAAGAATTTTGATAATCCGAAAATCCGAAAATGAAGAGCAGTCGCCCTTTTTATATCAAAGCTATATATTGAACTGTCCCCATCTATAAAGATTTTGCGAACAAGAGTTTCTTAGTGACGTAACTATGACATTGTCGCAGGTATGACATAATGACCTATGACATCTCAGTTCAAAGGAAATCTTTGTACAAATGCCAAATAAAAAATTTCAATGGAGCTTTTGCCATCTCAAAAATGACAGATACTGTTGTTTTACCAGAACAGTGACAAAACAATTTAACCAAAATTCACCATAAATGCTAAAAAATATTCCACGAAACACGACTGTATCTTCTTCCTCAAACTTTAGATACCTTAAATTTCCTTGAGAAGATAAGGAGGCTCTGGATTTTAAACTTTATTTCCCTATTATTACGTAAAACAAAGGAAAGACTTGATGCCTACAATCAGTATTTTGTGACATAGATAATTCTCTAAATGAACTCATTGTAATTAGTAAACCAGAATAGTAACAATTTCACTGTCCATAACTATTATCCAAATCTAATAGACTCGATTTAGAATTTGTAAAGGATAAGTTTATCCTTGGGATTTAAAGAAACGGGAAGTTTAAAAAATACGGTGGCGGAAATGATATATAGTAATCAGAAAGGAAAGTGAATTACAGCATTGTAACATTTTAACATTTTAAGCATCTTTAATCTTAAAGATATAATTAAATAATGTAACTGAGTTACAAGCTATAGCAAAGTTGAGAGGCACCCCTCAACGCCCTTGTATTACTACAATTCTGGAATAACGTTTTAAATAATACCTATACGAATGAGTAGCACAACACAGGTAAACTGAATTGTGCGGTAAGTTGACAGCAGTGTAGGTGTGGCTCTCCAGGATGGCACTCCGCCTCAATCTAAATCAACCCAGAAGTCTAGCGCTAGCGAAATATGGATAGACTCCTCCACTGACTGTATGTACGGCCACTACCAACGCTAGGACTCTCCAATTGACTAACTACTAGTCTAATGTAATAAATTGATTTCGAAATTCTTTGGTTAATTAACGATGTGACAAAGGAGATAAATGAACTAACTCGCAAGGAAATGAATTACATGGTCATAAAAACGATTAAAAATAAAATTTCATACGAGAGAGTTGTAAACCCACGCCTACTTAACACAGGATTTTTAACGAGGAAAATTGTTACATTTAAATGATGCCGAACACAAAAAAAACCTAACTTAATGATACAAGTTAAAACTATACCTCTCTGTTTTCCCCAAGCAGACACACGTTTTTTCAACCTTGTTTCAACTTGTCCAAACAACATGCTGAGCGTTTTGACGTTAAAACATTTTGTTCCTACTAGGGCCCGTAAAAGCCCGGTAAAAAATAAGCTCATCCGAAAATCATTAAAAATACATTCTTCAAGCAGATTTCTTAACCTTCTCCACGCAAACTACGTATTATATACGGTTTACCGGTACACCGTCTTTTGGTCATAACTCCTGACCACTTGACATTTAAGGAAAAAACATCTGCTATTTTTTGTAGCTGAGAAAGAGACTTTCCAACGATATCAAAGTTGATACTTCAATCATTTGTCCTGGTCGAGAAATGACCTTTGAAAAAATAAACTTGATGGATTTTTTAGCCTTTTTCAAAATAGTTCGTGCGTACAATCGGACAAAACACAATACAATCAAATTTTATATTCCTATAAAATAAGGCACCACTAACCTAATACTAACCTCATTTTCTCTCTTCCACACTCAAGTAATGAGAATTATTTCATCAAAACCGCTAACGATGCGTACGCTTCAAAGAAACCAACGACGGAAATAGTTTTTTTTAAATGGAAAACAACCACTTTAGCTTAGATTTTCATTATTTTTCCGTGTGGCAGGTCATGTGTTTGACAAAAGATACTATTTAGGACACGCACAAAAAAAAGGAAATACGGAAATTTTATACATTTGGCCAACCCTAAAAAAATGTCCGTTTCTGCGTTACCGGCCAGGTGAGAAATGTTTTTAGGTCACCCGGTCGCAAAAAGTTAGTGAACTTTAGAATGGGTGTGAGAATTTCGGAAATTTTGAAAAAGCAAACAAACAAACATCTTTAACAAAAAAAAAATTAGTTTTTGAACTTAAACACACCATTGACGTATCCCCGGCCTCCTCACCCAGTAACGCGGAAACGAAGAGTTTTTTTGGGTTGGCATTTGCTCAAAATTATTTATTCATGATATGCGTAAGTCAGCATTACGTCACTTATCCTAACGTAAACACCCAAAATTAAAGGGCAAATCTAATTCTGGCTGTTTCACTTTGGAAAAATGACGTAATGCAAATTTAGCTAACTTATGCATATCATGAATAACGTTGAAAAAATGGCGAAAATAATGAAAAGATCCTATATTATTTTGCAAGCGACCCCTGTCTCACCTGTTTACAACTTGATCTAGCTCCCAAAGACTTACAAAATAAGAAATTAATTTTTCACCATATTTAAAGTAATATACACTGAGCTAAGCGACAGAAAGAAATGTTGATTTTCATCACGCAAAACATTCTTGTCTACCGCGTCCGTAAAAAAATAAAAGAATCATTATACCGACTCATCATGACGGTGAAAAAATAACTTATACGAGCGGCCGCGAAATCGTGACAAAGAATCAAGAGTAAAAGAGGCGCGTGCTAGAAGACGGAGACATTTCTTTCGGTGTTGACACAACAAACCCTATGGGAAAATTATGGTTTAAACGAAAAGAATGTGGGTTTGAGCGCAGTCATAACACAGACGTTTATAGGCTTAGAATCAGTCACATTAGCATTCTAATAACGATTTTTATTTTGGCACTCGATACAAAAAAAAATTCAAATCGTTTTAAATTTTATTTTTATAACACGAACGAAATATCATTGCAATCATTATTTGAATAGAATGTTACAGATAAATAAAAGGAACATTTGACTCATTTGGATACAGTAGTAGAGATAGTGCAAGAATCTTCAGTAATTTAATTAGCAACTTTTAAAGTCTCTTTTTAGTCATAACTATTACTGATCTAATGACGCGACTAAATTGGATCCGAATTCGGAAGAAAAAATGAATGACCCACGGATTTGACAATTTTTTTTTTTTTTGCAAAGTAAAATTCACAAGGTTCCTCAAAAACTCGATTACAATAAAGAAATAAAGTTGGGGCAAAAACACCCTATTACTATTTGATCAGTGCACGGTAGGTAAACCCACCCCCAGTGAAAATACTGGCTAAATTACAATAATTGAAAAAAAGCCAATTTAACTGACCATCCGCGACCATAAAACTCTGATTTCGAAATAAAAGTAACTATTAAATTTAAAGACAAGAAAATAAAAAGTAGTAAAGTTAATAAAGGTGTAATTACATTTCAAAAATCTAAATCGCTGCAACATTAAAGTCTCCATCATATCTCCAACCCAATCTTAATCTTCTAAAAACACAGATCTTAAGACTGTCAAAGAGATACAGACTTTTGATACGCGAAACGCTACAAGCCTCGACAAGACGATATCAATGTCTTTAACTCTTAAAAGGGAGTGGTTTAAAATTCTTTCGAGTGGCCACTTGATCAAATTGTTTAATTTTAAAATCAATTAAGCTTTTATCCCTAATTGACTTCTGCATTCGTTCGTGAAACAGAAGGTTCCTATTCCTAACACAGACAGCTAGATTCTAAAAGAATTGTTAGTGAGTATCTTTAACTTTATGATAAAATTCCTGAAATCTTTTTCCACTGAATAAAAACCCCAAACTCAACCCCAGTTTTTCAAACTATGAAAAAACTACAAAGAAAATACCAAATTGCATTTTTGACCCACATCTTCAGAAACCTAAACTTTAAAAATATATAGTTGACCTTACCGTGCAATACTCTAAGACTTTAAATAAGATAATGAAGTTCATGCCACCTATAGATTCTCATAAACAATATGTCCTCTTTGGCTAAGCGTTTTCCGCAATCAAACGTATTTTCTATTTAATTTACTCAATGAAAATTTCGCAATTCAAGATTTTACTTTTTACAAAAAAATGTCTTCATTGAGTTCCAAAACTAACCAACTGTGAATGCAACCTGCTGTGTTTCCTATTCATGTGTTGAAGGAGCAGTGGTAAGACTAGGTTGAGAGATAGAACCATTTATTCCCACAATTGACCAAGCTCGTTCCCAAGCCCCGTGTCAAAATACCGAAAGAATGAGAGGAATCTAATAGTGTTCCAGAACGAAAAATAAAGCCACTTTCAGTTCGGATTAGAGTTCATGTTAAAAGCTGTTATTAAATCTGTTAATGATCAATTAAAAGAAGTCAAGTCTTGTCATTAACTTCAATTAATGACAAAAAAATCATTAACCTTTTGCTTTTAAAGGTCAATAGGGGGCTGGAACCGAAATTGGTTAACCTTTAGTTAGCAGGTACTTATTTTGTAATTTCGCTTTTTACCCACAAGACTTTCCCACTTGGAAAGCCGCAAAAAACCTTTGGATAAACACACCGGCTAAATGAAACTCTATTTATACATATTGATCAATTATTTAGAGGGTGCTTGCTGCTAATTTTGTTTTCCCCACCGCTTCCAGTTGAATTGATAGTGAATACAACCATTCATCAAAGTGGTTTTAAATTGATATTTTCTCTCAATCTTTTTTATAAGAATATATCGTATAGACTCTTTCTTTCTTTTTGTGTAAACTGGCTTCACACCCTCAAACCCAGGGAATACATACCCATGGTAATACATCCTTGTCTATGTGCCACAGTAGGTACCGAAAGCTCAATGGGGGTAAAAGTCAAGTCTTTCAAACCCATCTGGGTTGGGTGAAATGATAATGTCTTTCTAGTGGGGTCATAAAAATATATTGTTCCTTCGTCATATCTTCTTGTTCCTTTCTTTAACAAGCAAACAATTAACACTCAATATAACAGATCCGATGGAATACCCTACCCATTAGAAAATTAGGTCCCAAATCCCACCCCCGTTGTGAGAAATTAGTATAGAAATTCGTCCAAACTTGAAAAAGGCACATATATCCCCTCCCATCAATCTTCCGAACAAAGAACAATATATTTTGTATATTGTATATATCTTAATATCCCCTATTGAATGTCTTGTTATTTATCCCCACATACAAAAACATTTCCACCGGGTCACTGAGAGTGTTACTTTTGTTGCTTTAGAAGTTAGCTCAAAAGAAAGCCCACTTGGTGCTATAATCCAGCTAAATCATATACTGTAATTAATATGGTTAAGGTTCTTAAAAGTTTTGACGGAGAGTGTTGCGTTTGCTTATATTCCTTATTTGGAAGTCTACACTCTCCGTCAAAATTTTTGAGTACCTTCTGTATCGACCTCTGAAGGTTGTTACTAGATATGAATAACCTGGTTGTTTTAGATTCTCTTTGACTAATCTTGCTAGCTTTAAAAGTTGTTCCTGGTGAACTAAAATGGACTTTGTTCTGAAGCTCTTCTAAAAATACATTCTTTGCCACGGCATGACGTCACAAATGGGGGAAAACAGAAAACTTACTAAACATTAATTATGCGTAATCAGTAAACAAAATCTTTTAGTGTTTGTTTTCCCCTCGTAAAAATTAAATCTTATTGGTTGAAAAGTATATGACATGACTTTCCGTGTCAATAGCATACATATAGATAGCACTATTCAATAAATCAAGTATAACATACTATAAATACCCCATTTATTTTTTACAATAACTTCCTGACTTTCTTAAAATGACACTGATCTAGTCTTGGTTCTTCTTAGTACCAAATTGATACCTCAAATAAATATCATGGAATGAACCGGTGGTGACCCGTCTGAAAAAGTTTGAATTTTTTTATAAGAACAACAAACAACTGATGAATATCAAATTTCTAATACAAAATACGATAAAATCCTTGCTGAATGAAACATTCTTTAATATTCAAAGAATACTTTTCTTTATTTACTTTTAATTCCAAAATTCACTTAGCAAATTGCAATCAACAAACCTCCAATGCGGTCTTCATCAATTTACATTTTTTATAAGAACCAGTAAATTCGGATGTACTTAACTTTGATCCACATTTTCTCTAATTTCCTAATCCCCCACTCCACCCATAAATGTATGCCTAAAATCATTTTCATTAGGAAAATTTAAATATGCTCAAATTGAGTGAGTTTATTTTTCAAAGTTTTGGGTAAATTTGACCACCGAATTTGAATCGATGTTCTTATTAAATTGTTCTTATAGAAATAGTGAATTTGCTTCAATCAAGAAATATGTTTTGAAAAATTAAAATTTCTCAAATCGATGTTTTTTTCTAGGTCATTGATTAAATTTTTAAATATACTTAGGGGTACTTATTCAGGTGAATATGGATCCAGTACCTTTATTTTCAAATATTAACCCTTATGTCAACTTCATAAAAAATAAGATTCAATTTTATTTGCCATTATTTCTTCATGACTGGATAGCTTATTAGGTATACAACTTTTTTAATTAGGTTTTAAAATTCCCAACCAGGTCATTAATGAGATAATTAACTTTCTAATAATTAGGGTGTCTTTAGTCTTTAGGGTGGAGTGCAGTCTACTACAGAGAGCATAAAAGAAGAAAAATATATAAGGAATTCATTTGAAGTTCCTCCTTCATGGAGTGAGGACATAAGCAAATAAAATTGAATCTTATTTTTTATGAAGTTGACATGACTGAATGTCGGCGCCCTCCTGCCTTTTCTATTTTCAACTTGAAATCTTAAATTTTGACCTGAGTGGACGGAAATAAAATGCGCATTCAGTTGCAACACAAAAGATTTCGAAATTTGGTTTTTTGGAAGAGATTTTGACCTTAAAAAAATGCCCAAATTTGCCAAAAATTCACTTTTTGAGATTTTGACCCTTTTTTGGTCATATTTGGACATTGAGTGAACGAAAAACTTGGTTCAGTTACACTAGATTCAGTTACACTAGATTCTGTCCTCTAGCTAACATAATTAAAAAAAATTGCCGTCAAGTAAGCCAGGGCAATGCAGATTTAGAATGTTCTTAAACTCCTTGCCTTTTAAAGATTGTACCTTATTTGTTGTTTTTAAGTAAGATGTGAATCTTGTTCGTGCGGGCATGGCGCGGGCGAAAACAAATGCATCTCCATATCTTAATCAAATGATCATATGTTTGATTTGAGATTGAAAATACTAGAAAACGATGAAAGGTCACTTAGCATACAGAACTAAACTGAACCAGAGTAAAAAAATTAGTTAACTTACTACTGTACTTACCATACTAGCAATTTCTTTCAGTTTTAAAAGCGTCTTTTCCAAATTAGCTCATTTCGGATAAAATCTAACGAACCATCCAAATATTCAATCAATTGAAAACATCATACACATTCTCAAACTCCCATAAAAAACCGATTCCAATCCCTCAGTACATAGGTATTATTGATACGTGTTCATCAACTTTAATCGCTCATACGCTCATACAAGTAAAACAAAATATGCCAGATTATGTATAAAAAATTAAATTCATTTTTTATGATTTTTTTATCACGCTAAGCCAATTATCTACCAAAAGTAATTTTTTTCTTCTGACTTAATGCTGGCGTTTTTTAATGATGAATTGCGTTCTTTAGGGACCCGTTACACCGGAAAAACGATTCTTCAGCCTTCAGCTAAAGTATTAAAACCTGTGTTTTTACTAGTAGGATGAAAGAGAATCAATTGCTCCTCGTGTTGACATGTAATAGCAAAGATAAATCACGACGACGAACGGGTCTGTACAATTCAATTCAATTTTGTAACATTTGACTTAAAATAATACAATAAATATATCAATTTCAATCTAAAACTCCAAAATTAAGATATTTTATCCAGATTATAAATTGTAAAAGACATTTTTCTTAATTTTCTACACCCCTACAACTACACTGACTTATGAAACATGACAATCGACAGCGCAGTAGAGCACACAAAAAAACGCAGTGGCGAATCCACTGGGGGAAGGGGTCCCCCCCCCTCAAAAAAAAAAGAAGAAGAAATTTAGGTAAAAAAGGTCAGGCAATGAGGCATAAGCGTGGTGGCAGGGGCAACGTCCCCCAGCGAGATCAAAATGGAAGGGGCAACAAGATTCAGTTGCATTTCCTTTGTTTCACCTTTCGACATTTTATAGGTAGTATATATAAGCAACGTTTTTGGACGTTAAAACAATGTTGAAATAACGTGTACTTATTGGGTTTATAGTTCAGACGATGAGTTAAACACTCAGTGCCCCAGTGGGTACCCAAAGTTTGACGGGGTGAAGTCAAAACTTGTAACCCGCTGGGCTGGGTCAAATGGAATGTTTTTTTCTAGTGGGGTCATAAAAATCTATGATTCTTTCATCAATATTTTTAGGGGGTGCCTCTTTGTATTTCTTTGATATACCACTGGGGTTAGAGAGGTTATTTAATTTTCCACTGGGTTGACCATTTCTTTCCACTGGGGCGAAAAAATGGGTCTTTTTGAGTATCTTTTTCACTGGAGTGGCCAGTGGATCACAGACATAAAGGTGTGATTGACTCCGCTAATCTCAGATACGTAATTAATATGATCGAAGCATAGTAGTTGTAGGGATATGTAATAGCGAAGCTGCCTGGTAAATCAAAATATAATCAAAATATACTCTGACCCCAAACAAATAAATAAATATCTTTAAATATTTTGCAGTTCTGTCTGTCGACTAGACTGAAGAGCAATGAACAAACTCGTAGCTAAACTATGTTGGCTGTATCAACGAAACCATTCTAAATGTTATGTCGCTATTTTGATTAAGCTTGCGGTTACCTCACTTACTAATGATATACAGCGCTTTAATTAATGAGTTCCGTTTCATGTAACAGAGCACGATTATAGATTATAGTACCTTTTGTATCAACAACATTTCTTCGAAATAGTTGATACATTCGAATACAGAGGTAAGCTCTCCAAGAAGAATTGCAACGAAGGAGAGTATTGACTTCCATAAATAAGATCAAGGAATTCTTTGCCACGGCATGACGTCAGAACTGGGGGAAAACAGAACACTTACTAAAGATTAACTACGTGTTATCAGTAAACAAAATCTTTTAGTGAATATTTTAGTGAACCATAGAGTTTGTTTTCCCCCTTTCCCCCCTTAAATCTAATTGGTTGGAAAGTGTATCCAGTGAAATGTTATAGTAACTATCACATGACTTTCCGTGGCGTAGAATAGGGACAAGAGAAACACATCCATCAAAAATATTCTATCAACAACAACAACAATAATCGATCAACTATTTTGAATGTTGTTGATACAAAAAGGTTTGGACGGAGAGTGTTGACTTCCATATAAAGGTATAAAGGTAAAGAATATGGAGAGAAGCAACATTCTCCATCAAAAATTTCTAAGTACCCTCTGATTGGTATTCCACTATAAAATTCGTCCGTAAATTGACGACAAAGAATCGGTGCTAGCTGACTAGAATAACTTCAAAACTTACACTCAGTTAGCACTTGACGTCATATTCTGCAAAATATTTTCCGTCCCTATTCAATACGATTGTGCCGAACGTCACCCAGTTAAATGACGTATTTAATGTTGTTTTGACGTTGAAACGACGTTGTTTGAACGTCGAAATGATGTAATCTGCACCATTATAAAATCGCGCCAGCGAACCTAAAGAACGGTAAAAAGTCTAAAAGAGGAGTTTTGAATACCTGATTTAATCTGACAATATTGGGATCAATTCATTTCAGAGAAGATTATGCCGGTGACAGCCGCAATACTCACTAAAGTAAATGAAATCATTAATAAAAATAATTTTTTAATGAGAATTTATGCACCGATGAAAGTTTAATGATAAAAATCCTTAGAGTAGAGACTGTGTCATGAGAAAATCACCCGGGGGTATTTGGGTTGAGAGATGAGGCTCAGACCCCTCAAAATTGACCCTTAGTAGAGACTTTTTGGTAAATTCTGCATCCAATATCAAAAATTTATCCACAAAAATCGAAAATTTCGACTCTTAATAAGATTCTTTGGCTAAATCTTTTAGAAAAAGAGACCCTTAGAGTTACTCTTTTGATTTCTTTCTCTTTTTTTAATACATCTTGATGTGTGGATGTAATATCATAACAATTAAGTTTGTATGGAAACGAGGCCAAAAATTATTTTGTGCATCTCAAGTCAAGAAAGGTGTAATTAGTATGTTTAAAACTTTAACTCACCATCTCAGATGGACCGAGATCAGGATTTGCCGAATAACCCCACGCGCGGCGGAAGTTTTAAAAGGGGCGTGAACTGAATGAGAAGATTAATCCAAGATTTAATCGAAAATTTGTAAATCCTTTGACATACGATTGTACAATATTTGCATCACTATCTGTCAATTTAAAAATATTCTAAAATGTTAATTTCCTTTTTTCGTGAATACCTGAATTCTGACATTGCGAAATATTTCGTACATTTTTCTTTACGCATGCATGCGTGCAAAAATGATGACACTGATTTTTAAAACAGCGTAAAAAAACGGACACAAGCTTGTCATGAAGAAAAAAATGTTCGTGTTACGTAAGAAAGGAAGCACGTATTTTTATAAGCATGACGCTTATAAGCATATATTGGACTCGAAATCAATAGATTTAGAACAATTCTGAGCCCCAAAAAACTAATGCTTACAAATAATTGTTTTTCGCCTTGCCTTATTGTACAAACATATAAAAACCCACCCTTTCCCTTTCTTGTTAATCGAACGTGATTTTCATCTCACGGTTCATAAGTATCACTCTTGAAAATCCATTCTTTTCCGAACATAGAATCCGAAACTTCGAAAGTCGAATAATGTAACGAGTAACCTTTCATTTTTTTGCACTCCGCAATGCTACATCCTAGCCCACCCAACAGATACAAAGCGTTGTTTCAACGTATTTACAGTGTTTTAACGTCGAAACAAAACGTTGAAAAAACGTCTTGTGTCTGCTGGGCAGTAAACCTGATACCTTTTTTCATATGTTTATATGTGACGTTGAAAGACGTTGTTTGGACATCCGTGCAACGTTGTTTTGACGTTGAAAGACGTTATTTGGACATCCGTGCAACGTTGTTTTGACATCCGTGCAACGTTGTTTTGACGTTGAAAGACGTTATTTGGACATCCGTGCAACGTTGTTTTGACGTTGAAAGACGTTATTTGGACATCCGTGCAATGTTGTTTTGACGTTGAAAGAGGTTTTTTGGACATCCGTGCAACGTTGTTTTGACGTTGAAAGACGTTGTTTGACGTTCTGTGCTTACTTGGATGAATCGACTTTGACAAAAACAAAACAAAGAAACAGGAAAACAAAAACTTTCTTGATCCGTTTTCGAAGATTAAACTTTAACGTTTGAGTCTAAATAATAAATTTCCCTTAATCAACTCAAACACATACCGGTATTAATTTATATCATAATAATGATAATACGACCTTTTACCATACTATGGTTCAAAATACGTGCGTGGATGAGAAGAACACATCCAACTATTGTACACTAGGTTCGATTGGTCAACGTTTTGGTTTCAAGCCCACGCACCAGTATATTGTTGTATTTTGCCTGACTCTCGATTCCTTATAAGAAACTAATGCAGTCAATTACGGTCAGGTACTGTATAAATGTATAGGTACAGCTAGTTTTAAAAGTAGACTTTTGTCTCCTGGTCGAACTCTTAATTCCTTATTATAATCTTTTCTACAGAAACATTACAAAAAGTCTGATGTTTCCGCAACAGATACACTTTCTTTACCCTTATCGAAGGTTTTACTTCATTGAAGAATTGTTAAAAGCAAACCAATCGTTTCATTCCCAAATGACCATTATTATGCTTACAAATAAAAGTCAGCAAGGAAGACCGATTTTAGTATTTCCTTTCATCGCAATGTATGAACAAAAATTGACATTATGTAGAAATAATATGGTTTCGATTTATGCAATTTCTTTCTCTCACTTGTACAGTAGCGGCGGGAGGATACAGAAGGTTCTCAAAGTTTGCGACGGAGAAGAGTGTTGCTTTTGCTCATATTCCTTATATGGGAAGTCGACACTCTCCGTCAATTTTTTTGAGTAGCTTCTGTTATCCACCTCTCACCAGCATCGTCGTTTTGGTTTTATGAGCGTGACCGCAAACGAGTATTTAATCAAAAGAATTTCTCCTCCATTCTCTTTTACCGGCAGAGTTATAATAATAATCTGATCTAGGCAATAAGAAACTAGGAGCTAGAAGTGGTTGCATCACATTCAAACGCCCTGGTCTAACGCAATCAGGAAAAAGAACTCCTTCACTCTTGACTCGCCCAATAAGCCACCAGATTACCAGAGGCGGATTCAGAAGGTATTCAAAACTTTTAACGGAGAGTGTTGACTTCCAAATAAGGAATATAGACAAAAGCAATACCCTATCCGTTAAAATGTTTTAGAACCTTCTGTATCTGCCAGTGAGATGACCATACCAGTTTCAATAGAAACTTTTACTTTGGTAACATACGTGGTAGTCATGGAAACAGTTAGATTAGCTTGGCAAGTCCACTTTACTTTTACCAACTGCAAGCAATGGTCCCTTTCACCATGACGACTTCAAGTATTAAGTACACAAGCAATGATTTAAATTTCGAACCATCATAAAAGCCATCATATATCCAATATTTGACGCCAGAGATGAGTAAGAAATTATTGCATCCAGGGGAGTTAATGTAACAAATACCTTATTTTATCGAATAATGCCAAATTCATTAAATAAGAATTGATTTATTTGAATGGAAACCTAAGTTACTGAACACGAAAGGATATTACTTAAAAAAAGCTGAAACGTAATTCCATCAAGAGGAACGCTGAAATAAAAGGGCCTCACTTCGTGAAACTCGAATTCCGAAATTCCCATTGCAAATTAAGTACGTATCGTTATGGAAATTGAAATAAAATGTTCAGCTGGAAACTTGTTGGCTAATAATTGAACATTTTACCAAATCACCAAGGTTACTTAAAATAAATTTCAGAAAAAAGCACCATGCAGAGTTTGGCTCGTGAAAACACTTTGATGGAAAGTGGATTCAATGTCTTGCGAAATATCCTTATATCAAACAAAATGCTAAAAACAGTGTTTATAACCAAGGTAACCTTAACAAATTTCAGAAATAAGCACCATACAGGGCTTGGCTCACAGAAACACTTGCTCGAGAAGTGGAATCAATATCCTTCTGAAGTATCCTATATCAAAATGGTAAAAAGTTTTTCATATAAACAATCAATTAAATACCAAATTAACTCACTGACACTGTAAGGGGGCAATTATACCCATTATCTACTATTCGCCTACACGTTTTTTATAATAACGAACCATATAACTCGTCCCCAGGGTATCCTCCGCGCTATTTGAGATCAAGGTTGTACCTTATCGAACAAAAGTGACGAAATCTTTTGGAGGTGACGAAAATTTTGTCGGACGAATAATTTAGTCCGACGAAAAAAAATCCAAAAAAAAGTTTTTAGGCTACGATTTGCGCTTTTTTGGGATTATCAAGTTCTCGTTTCAAAAGGGATGGTGGACCTTTTTACATTTGGGACGAAATTCTATGCTAATTTTCAAACGAGGCAGGACAGCTTTTTGGACCTATTTTTCTTCAAGTTTGCGATATGGGGGAGGGGGGGAGGAGTCTAGAGAATGTGACAGTTCATTTGCAAGGTACAATTTTTAAGTTTGAGGTACATGCCCTATGCTGAGTGTTTATAAACACTTCTTCGTGACAATATTTTCAACTTTTTTAATTGTAAAAATTTGATAACATTCCTCCACTAATTGATAATGCCTTCATCAAATTAACGATGCCATGAATAAGCAAATTTAATTGCCTAATAAAAAAACAACTAGAACATTAGTTTTACTTAACCGCGAAAATTGAAGTTAATAAGAGGCTTTAACGAGTAATTTTCCAATACACAGGAATCGAGAAATGATGACATTCACTCCCCTAAATTTTTAAATTTTGCATTTAATAGACCATTTCATAAATTACGTCACAACCAACGACTGCCTCGTTTTCATACAATTACCAAGGTGATTATGTCTCGCGAGACTCAAAATGACACATTTATCAATGAAGTCAAGTTTTGATAAGCTCACTTGGGATTCGGTTGCCACAGCGCTAAATTCAAAACGAGGCAGTCGTTGGTCGTGACGTAATTTATGAAAAGGTCTATTATGATGGAATTTTTATTTCAAGTTATACGAAACCCAGCAGACACACAACGTTAATCCAACATTGTTTCAACGTCCAAATAACGTTCTGACGTTGAAATAACAATGTTTGAACGTCAAAACAACGTTTCTCACCTGTTGGGAAACATCACATACCCATTAATCAACAAAGACATTATTACACGATTTTTTAAGTCCTGGCCCCATGGCCCCTAGGAAGAAGTTGAGATGTGAACATATATGTATTCGAATCAAACTATTTTAAAGTGACGTCATTATCTACTTCATTCTCACAAGGTACGCTCTGATCTTTTATTTTAGCTTAGGATCCATCGGTCCCATAAAATAGAGTATCGCAGAAATTACAGAAATCGCATATCTAACTGCTTGAATGGACAAAATAAGTCTTTCTTGATATTTTATTCCCAGCAGACACACAACGATATTCCAACGTTGTCTCAACGTCCAAATAACGTTCTGACGTGTTGAAACAACATTCTTTGGACGTTAATACAACGTTTCGTGCTTGCCGGGCTACTATGACATAATATGATAAGGATTCAATAATTGAATTGATTTTCAACTGGTAATTTTTTTAATCAAATAAAAAATTAAGAAAAAAAGTCACTTGCAAATTAGCCTCAAAATTCCAATAAAATTTTGTAATATTATATAAACGTTGAATTGATGTAACGTCTTTGAACTTTTCCCACCTCTAAAATAAACTCATCCCCAGTTCTCTCCTCCGTTCCTTTGTGAATTTTGATAGCATTGCCCCAAACACAGCACTATAAAGCAAATCAAAAAAGTTGGAAAATAATCGGACAAAGATTGCCTCTAATATAGATAATCATAATATATAGTAAAATTGAATCAGCAGCTCCATATAAAATGATCGCCTACAAAGAAATTCTCATTTTTCTCTCTATCGTGAGCATAAAACTTTTAATTTATTTGAAAGTAGAAAAATGTTGCGAAATGTCCCTGATCGTTATCAGAAAATGAAGATCTTATCTAACGAAGCCTTTTAAGGCTTTTATACCAAATTAAAATTAAAAGTGTCTAGATATAAACTGATAACAAACAAGTAAGCGTTTTTTAAAAAAAGCGTTTGTTGAGATTATATTTTATTTTCCCTAAGTTTCCCTTGAAAGATAAAGGAAAAATAATAACTTTAGTCCAGAACAAAAATTAAGTTTAAAAGTCTAGTTTAAAAATAAATCTGTCAAAATAAACTTTTTAGATAAAATGTTGCCAAGTTTACATGAAATTCAAATATCAAACCAGATATTGTACACAATACCAAAAGTCTTTAATGATAAAAGTACGCAAAACTAAGAATATCATTCTTGGCGTAACAAAACAAAACAAAATTCATCATTGACAAAATTGTCCCAAATAAATACTCCTCCTTTACTAATAATGTTTCTATGTTTCAAAAATCTCTATCAAAATGAGGGTGAATAATAATGATTGAAAAATTTGTTCAAAATAAGATAAAACACTATAAATAATTACTCAACAAAAAGACTTCCCCTAATCAAACGCAGTTAGGGGTATAAAGTATACAATAGAAATATTTTCTGTAATTTTTTCGTTCTCGTAAAGATCTTCTAAGGGTACCTTGCTTTTTCAATGATTCATTCTAACTTTTTCAAAGATGATTAAAAAACTGTTTCGTTTCCTGGGACATAAAGTTTCCGAAATTGTTTTCAGTGTAAAGTCAGTCCTTTGTGAAAAAACTTTTTGGATTAATCGAGTCAAAAACTTAGTTCTTTTCTAAAATTTGCAAGCCAAAATCTCGAACTTTCTGGACCAGGATTTTTAAATACAGGAGGTAGGCTTTCTTATTCAAGGAGAGTAATTAGCTTCCATATAAGGAAATAAGATAAATAGTGCACCCTCCTCCTTGGTTACAGCCTACCTGATCTGTATCAGAGCATGGCAGATTTAAAGCCGAACGATATTCGAGTAAGCGAGATTTTTCCGGGCGGGCAGGTGAACCTAAAAGGCGGTAGATTTATGACGTTTATATGCGGCTTGAAACCTCAGTCAGCAACACAACTTTTTCTTTTACCTACCAATATAATGGACAATGAAATAGTATAAATGACCCCAGCAGAGACACACAACGTTATTCCAACGTTGTTTTAACGGCCAAAAAAAACTTTCTGACGTTGGAATAACGCCGTTTGGCCGTTAAAACAACGTTCCTGCTGGGAAACAAATCACATAGTTTTCGGCTTTCAAAAAAAATCTTGCAATTGTGATCATGATATAGCACGAACCTACTTATTTGCAGGTCAAATCAGGATGCATGGGAGAATATAGCACGTGGCAAAAATAGCTCGAATAACAAAAGTTTATTGGTAGCAACGTAATGCTCATTATCATTAAATTGTAATTAGAGTAAAAACTCAGACATCGGTATTTATTGGGGTTTCCTTTCTCATGAAAAAAAAAGATTCTGTTCTGGTTTTTGTTTAATTATTTTTTGAGTGGGATGTTTCGGCGCCCTCAACCCTCAACACAGCTCCACTATTACTTTTTAAGGTTAATAATTTATAATTGTGTAAGTTGTTTTGGTTTTCCTGCCACCGCATAGTGTTTTTGTATCTATATGGAAAAGTTTGAGTTTGTTTTTAAGGTCAAACATCGACCTTAAACTTAACGAAGTTTAAATGCACATAAAAATGCTTCCACCAGCACCACAAATATTGGAAAATATTGAGATATATTTTTTGAAAAGAATTCCACATTGGGCTTTTCCAGGAAAAACTCCATATTCCCTTCACTGTCGAGGATGTCCATTTTTCTTAACACTAACCCCCTGCGATATCCGTGCCGAAAATTTCGAACCCCCTGGATATCCTTGGTCCTCAAATTCTTACCCCCAGGATATCCTAGGATATTGAAAATATTTTGAACCCCACCCCCTGGATATCCTTGGTCTTCAGATTCTTACCCCCTGGATCTGAATATCCTAGGATTTTGGATATTTGGACCCCCTGGATATCCTATATCCTCAACAGGGGAAATGCGGACTTTTTCTCGAAAAGCACAAAAAAATCATTTTTTCCATTGAATTATCAGAGGTACTACTGGAGCTTGGTCTGTGAATATAACCCAAATTTTGGTGGCCACCATCAGACTTGAATTTAAAAGATTTCCATACGAGACTCTTTGTGGTTGGTATATGTAATAAAAAATGAACCAAACTACAAATAACATAATATAATAGCTAGAATCACACTATGGTGATCATCACAAAGCTAACAAACAGTTCAGTACTCTATGGGAGCAACATATAAAATTTAAAAGGCAATGCAAGGTAATTGAGATAAAAAGTGACCTACCGTATGTTTGGCCCTTAAAGATTTTCGAGGTTCTGATGTAAACCAGATGGCACTGAAAAGGTAGGAAACCTTAAAATGTAGGAAACCTTTGCTAAAATTGGGGGGAAGTGGTTGAAAATGTACTATAAAATGTATAACAGGTCGAAGGGTCGAAATATTACAATAAAAATAAACGTACTGAACGACTATTAAAATATTTTGAATACTTGTCTTTCAAATGTAGAAAGAATTTTAGAAGAACAGGCTGCTAAAATGCAAATTCTCAGAGAAAATACTCAAGTGAGGCCCCTGTATACAATTGGCGCCCAAACCTTTGACGCAGATAAATCATCTATTATATCCAAATCTAAAAACATTCATCATCCCATACGTTGTGTCTTTGTAGTCTTGACTCACTCCATATAGCGCCATTAAAAGACAGTAAGGAGACACTAATCCCACCAAATATTTGAAATTATAAAAATGTCCTCATCTCTCAAAAAGAAAATAGAGGAATGATCGTTATCAAGAATGCGTATAATTTCGAATAAATGGAGGGTTATTCTGAACCAGTAATGGATTCATCAATGTCAAAAGATTTCGAAATATTGTAAAAATAAAAGAGCACATACCTTTTTAGCCTGTACCTGATTTTTATATTTTGAAAAAAAATCTTAAAAGATGTGTTGATTTTGTATAGGCTAACAAATCCTACTATCGTCAGCTACATAAAAAAGTAGAGTTTGGTACAGGCTAGTACCTTGCTAATTCGCGCGTTCTCTTATACACCCCTGTCTCAGTGACTTGGTGACCAATCTTTTTTGACGGTGGGGAATAAAAAACAAGATATAAAATCCAATCGAAATTTTTTTTCAAAATGTGGCAATAAAGTGATGTTGTTCTTTGTTCGGAAAGAATTGGTAGGGATGACACATTTCAATCGATATCAAAATTTAGTGGGGAAATATACCAAAATTTCGATGTTTTTTAATAGACCTCTTATTTGTTTACGTTTTTCGGCTGTCGTACGCGCATGCGCTAAAAAGTCGGCGTTTTTTTCGAGGCAAAACACTCCATAAATTAGCTGGAGGCACCTTGTTTTCCAATGATATTTCAAAAAGCATTGCTCAGATCTTTTTGAAATTTACATATGATAGTTCTAAATACAACTCAGATATCATACTAAAATTTCTTTCAAAATCTCATTCTATCTAGAAACTTTGAAATAATCAAAGTTCTTCTTGCCCCCAGCTAATGTTGTCATCTTTCTGCCTCCAAAAGTCAGGCCGTTTTGCGGGTCGCATTGTTTATGCGCGTCACAAGATAAATGGTCTATAGCGAAAATTTTGGTTCTGGCTAAAGTCAGTTGCACTGTAAAGTAAAGGGTTTGAAATTTGTGAGAACATTAATTTAGAAATTCGTTGGTAAAACAAAGGCACACCAGGGAACAGAAAACACAGAAGAAAAAATTACGCAATTTATATTCCCATATCATCAGGTCAGCCAAAGTTTCCCACGCTATTCTAATATTCATCTTAACATCAATAGAAAGTAATGGTATCAAACAGTGATAATCTAAAGGTATCAAACGGCTCCAGTATCGGACAGGACAGAAGTGAAGTTCAAAAATTGCTGAAACATTAGTTGGGTTTTCATAATATCATATATAGCCAGAAAATAACCAAGGATCGAAAATGAGATATTTCTTGCTTCTACCCTGTTCTACCATCAAAATAACTAACTATCCCGGCACCTTTCTCAATCTTCTTTTAAAGATTTATATACTAGTTAACTAGTCTAGTCTAGTGAAACATTTGGTGAGACGAATAAAAGATTAATTCTAAGATGGAAAAGCAAACAATAAAATTCGTTAATCATTTAACAGAATCCTTCCAGATTTGGGAATGCTTCACAATGCTTCGATTTTCAGTTGTGAAAATGATATTAATCTTTCTGCAGAGAATGGGTCTGTCTTCTTAGAGTCCTCCCTCCCCCCCCCCCTTTAGTCACGCATCGAAAATTCACTTTTCACGCAAATCTTTTTGCGCAACGAAAAAATCCCATTCACGCAATCACGCAAACCGCTGGGGTCTGTCTTCTTGTATTTTCAAATTCATTTTTATCGTACTGCCCGCCCACCCGGGTGGGATGGGGTGTGGTACTTACTTAGGTATTTAAAACGACAACTAAACAAAGGATTTCATTACTAATTGAACAAAGGAAGAAAGTGTCAAAAGAATTTCCATAAGGGGGTCTTGCAGACAGACCGAGCTTCTACCATTCTCTGGCCATTTTCTTTAACTTTTAGCAAAGACTTTTCTACACAATTTTTCCTAAACTTCCTACTAATGTTTTCAGTGCAATTTTCAACGACATCCGATTTTAATATCTACTAAGCTTTGAAATACGAATTTCTACTCTTTTTAGAATTGAGATTTAATAATCTTTCAGTCTTATTAGCTGAAAAGGTCATTATTACCTAACATTCTAATGATTTCAAATGAAACAAAAAAACGTGGCAATTATTTTCTTCTTATTCCAAATTGCTGGCCAATTAACTCCAGGTTTATCTCTATTTCAAAAAGTTATAGTAATAAAGGAATATATGAATTTTAGTCTTACCACCAAAGAACAATAGGTGTGGATTTAATCACTTTTTTCTTAATGATGCGATTGAAATTAATGAAGTATAATCCGATTTAATCATCAAGAAATATTCATTAATTACTCATTAAAATCCGATTACACTAAATGAAAAAAGGTCTTTAAAGGGACGAAATAGGAAATTTCACAATATGTCAATAAACGCACGCTTAAGTGGTTTTATTAACGTGACCGAAAAATCGAATGTAGCAATATCTTTCATATTCATGGCATTTATCAGAGCTTCCGCTTCCACTGATAAGGAGGCTAAAAGGCTGGTCTCTACTCACTCGCCGAACAGCACTCACCTTTCACTCGATTGGTTAAAGACAATCGATCGGAATTCATAGCAATCTAATACTCTTAAGGACCTGAATAAACGCCCTCCGCTTATTCTTTTTCGAAATATTTTCGGACCCTCCCGTTTTAAAAGGGCTGCTAACTTGGTATCTGGCCTATTAACCCGATGGATTTCCTTTAAATTACTTAGCGGGTATCATTCTGAAGGGAAGCTTATTTGCTTCTTATTTGTCCAAATGATCACAAGTCGTTTCTTACTTAAACGCTGACTGGTATCTGGTATATTAAGTAAGATAACGTGTTGCTACAAGTCGAAAAAAGTAGAGCAGTTGTCAACTTTATTTTTGAGCGCGGCGCTTTTTTCCTCTGCAGTGTCGAATACAGGGGGTAGACTTTCTAATTCAAAGAGAGTAATTAGTTTCCATATAAGGTAAATAGGATAGTAAGTGCACTCTCCTCCATTGGTTATAGTCTACCTCTATATCCGAGTCTGCTCTGTTCTAAGGAATTTCAACCGCGAAAAAATGTCGAGCGCTGTGTGCTACGAGTGGAGACTGGGCTGACGCTTTTAATAATAACATTGAAAGTACTTGTCAAGTGTCTAAAATAATGTAATTAAAAAAATAAAATTGAATCAAGTGAAGGAAACGAAAATCGATTTCTGAAAATTTAGATAAGGCAATGTGACAATGAATTCTACACACAACGTTATTTCAACATTGTTTGGGCGTCAAAACAACGTTTCGTGCCTGCTGGGACGCCCCGATAATTGAAAATTCTCCCCCCGCCCCCAACCCTCCATAGATTAACCTTTTTATGATTGAGTGACACAAATTCCGTTATGTAAATATCCAAGCCGGCATGTATCTACACATGACGTTTTTTCAACGTTCTAAAGTTATAAAAGCGTTGTTTTGACGTTAAAGTACCGTTCCGTTGTGTAAACATCTAACAGATATAGTCACGTTCTAACGGTATTGACGAAAGTTGGTTAATCTCTTTTGATTAATTCATTAATTGCTCACCTCGATAAGAAGATTAGTAAACAAGCAGGTGTCATTAATGCTATTAATTAGCGCTAATAAGGCTGATGGAGCTTGTGGAGCTAATTGTTACTTGCTAACTGTCAGGTCCCTAGAACGAAGCAGAATTTTTTGAGCCGCCATTATGGATTTTATCGTGGTTGAACCTTTTCTCGAAAATTTTGAGAGCATCTGGATTTGGCATTGGGAAATTAGAAGTGGACAAACAAAAGTGGAATCTTGAGATAGGAAGGTTTTCAGCCTAAATTTTCATCTCAAAATTGATCAAATTGATGAATTTTCCGATCAATTGATATATAATATGTCTAATGCCTAACGTGAAACAAATTCAACCTTTGGCTAGTCTCCAAGGAGGTATATTGTTGAAAATCTGGCATTATGGACTTATGCAGATGAGTCAAATAACGACACCTACTTTTTTTTTACTCTCTAAGGTCTATACTTTCATAACCCTAAGTCAAAATGACTACACGCGGATTTTTCCGCGGAACGCCTAGAGTAACTGTGAGGAGATGGATCGGATCAAGTGTTGGTCTTCTTCTGTCACAGTTAGGAACATTACCTTAGCGGTTTACGCCAGCATATTAATTGTAATTGAAATAGACGATCTTATAAAAAACACCAGCTCAATCGACAGAGGTTCCATGCCTAATCCCCTGTCCTGTCCTTTTTCCCCAAAAGTTTTGACAACTTTTTCTCCGATGAAGCGGAAAAGTCCAAAAAGTGCCGAACGTATAATTCATCTTTCAATCTTTCAAGACCATCTTGTTCTTTAATACAAAAGTCTCGAAAAATCACTCGAATAAACAAGACAAATTGTTGTCTCGATTCTTCGTTTTCCAAACTCGTTTAAGAGAATTTACGGAAAGCTTGAGTGGTCTCAAATTGGCAGGTCCGCAACCTCTTAATTGTGCAATTACGAGAATTGCATTTAGAAACACTTTGAATTTTAATAGACACAGTTGATAATATTGATCTAACCAAATATCGGTAAAAAAATTGACCGAGTAAAGAGTGTCGGCTGTCTAGTTGTTTAGATCTCAAATATTCGGATAATGAATATACCTTTTTTGAAATTATATGTTATGCAAAGCAACAGTGTTATATCAATGAAAGAGCAAGGTTTCTCCGCATAACAACGCGAATTTTACCGTTAATACAGTGGTACAATGGAATCATGATAATGTGTTTTATGGATTTTGTAATTGGATGTATGTAATATATCCGTTATAATCATTTCATGATCAAATCATATACTCAAAATCGCTTTATTCAAAGACTCTAAAGGGTAAATGTATCGTTAACGTTAAAGTAAAATCACGGCACGGAACTACGTCCAGACAGCGTTGTTCCAATTCCAGCGTCATAAAATTACTTGGACGTTGGAGCAATGTTGGAATAACGCGGTGTGTGCCTGCTGGGAGGAGAAGAGATTAGACAAGTTGTAAACCCACGGGTGAAAAGATTCTTTGGCGAATGTACCAAACAACACATAATGACGCAAAATTGAAATCCCTTAAGTAAGCTTCTTTTAATATGGATTTTCAAGTTTTGAAAAAAAAAGTACTTATTACGGGATTAATCACGTGCTGCGTATCAAAACAAAACAACAAATCTTTGTGCCAAAAGTGAAGGATGAAAATTATTCAAAAAAGAAATATTATGAAAACTGAAAATCGGATATCGTCTTTTCCGGCGGATTTGTTAATAAATCGCATAGTTGAAATACTTTTGATTTAGGAGCTTATATGAGGTTGTGGATCTGGCAATTTGAAACCGTTCAAGTTTTCCGTAGTAAAGTCTCTTAAACGAGTTTGGAGAACGAAGCATCGAGACAAAAATTTGCCCCTTTATTCAAGCGATTTGTAGAGACTTCTGTACTTAAGAACGACGTGGTCTCAAATCGGAAGATGAATTTATATGCTATCTAAAGAAGGTACATGGGAAAATATCCGTTAGCTTTTATGCTTTTCTTGTTTTTTTTATACTTTTTTTAACTGACCTTAATTCATGATATTCATGACGAAATTTTTTCTTCTTCTGAGATCCGCCATTATTGGTAGCAAAGAAATTCGCGTACTGTAGTGTTTTCAAGCAAGGACCTCCGGGAAAAAATAAAAAAAATCAACACACAAGTTCAAATGCTTAAAAAAGCAAAAACTCTTTCAGTCAAACTGTTTAATTATTTCCAATAGATTTTTGCGAACTTTTTTTAATGAAAAGTAACAAGTTAATAAGCTTTCTTTTCTGTGAACCCCTGTTTGAACGCGAAATGGTTCAACTAGTCTAATATTTTGCCACCAATAATGGCGGTCGAATGTTTACGTAATGTTTCTTCTATCTATTGTTTATCTATTGCGTTTCGATTACATCATGAATATCATGAATTTACTTAACAACTTCCAAACGCTTTATTTGCATCAACTACAACCCAACGGTCGCGGGAGAAAAAACTATAACTTTAAAATTTGCCGCTTTGGCAACCTTACTGAAGGGTCAAATACTGAATTACTGTAGAGTGTAATAACAGAGGGATAGTCTGCATTTCAGAATTCTCGAACACCCCCTGGGTTATTAAATGAAACTGGAAGGATTTTGACAGAAATTACAATTACCCCCTGGAGGTTCACAATAAAAAGGGTCGTTTAGTATATTTGTCATTTGGATTATATTTTTCTTTTTTTTCAAAATTAGTCAATCAATCATCATTAATTCGTCTGGGAAACTTTAAAATGAGCTAACATTTACAATAAGTGTTCAAAATCTAAAGTAACCGAAATATCGAACTTTAACGAGAAACATACGTCAAACCTGGTCAAACCTAGTCAAAAACAATAGCCCCTAATGACCTCCAATATTAAAATCGCTAATGATCAGCTATATTCAACCCTTTAAATACACACTTCTGAATGAAATAAAGTGATATTAAACACCCCTAAAGTTGTACCGTCTTGTCATCATTAAAAAAAAGCTGCGGTTACAATGTTTACGTGAGTGAGTGAATCACCATGCCAACGTCAAGGTAAACAAGATTGCAGATGAAATATAACCTGTCGAAGACATCAATTTTGTGGTTTGTTTTGACCAAATCTCGTAATAAGACAGTTAGAACTACTAGCTAAATAACAGCATCTTTAATCCAAGATATATATAAAAGTCGTTCCAAGATATTTAATTGACCAGAAAAAAGTAACGAGGATCTATCATGTATAACGCAAAATTACCTAATGGAGACGTTGTGCCAATATAACAGATCTGCGAGGTTTTGGTACATCAGCTAAGTAACAAACGGAAATCCGCAAAGCAAAATTCATGATTGGCCGCCCATTCCGTCCATCCTATTAAAAATGTTATTTTTGGTGATACTGCCTCATTACTGAGCGACGAGAGTGGGTAAACGGATATACCCAATACATTATCGGTGAAGAGCATGGAAACAATAATGTGTGTATCTAACCAACTTTTCACAGTTCGAAAACTATTCTTGCATGGAAATTTAGAATTCATAAAATCATACCTTTAGAGAAAGGATCCATATCTCACGCGAGCCTCGAATGATAAGTTATTCAATTTCAAAACGAGTGATTGGCTCATAAGAATCGTTTGTCTCAATAGAACCAATCAAAACCATAGCGTTCCAATCTACTGATAAAAGGAGGTTCAAATGAGGTGACTCGTTATTCTTCCTCTTCAAATGAAACCTTCTTCCTTTTAGTCCTTCTCTTTTCAATCAAATAACCCATCAATATCTGCCGCTTCCAGAGCAATTCAACCAATCAAAATCAAGGAGGTGACCAGTTGTCCAATGATAACTTCATCCTCTTTGCAATTCTTCTTGCTTTTCATTGGACATCAGTTTGTTAGTGGTTTTTGTTAGTTGACTGAAAAAAATAAACAGAAAGACAAACTTTTTTAAATATCTGGACCCAGAATTTTAATCCATGTGCTCAACCCAATCAAGTTCAGTAAAGTCATATTGATGTAAAAACATCAAGGATATTACCTATTTTAGAACTAACCAACTTTTTTAAATATCTGGACCCAGAATTTTAATCCATGTGCTCAACCAAATCAAGTTCAGTAAAGTCATATTGATGTAAAAACATCAAGGATATTACCTTTTTTAGAACTAACCAACTTTTTATTTAATACCCTGTGTTTGGAGGACAAGTCAAGCTTATCCAAGTGAACCAAACTCAATTCTTCTAGGAAGTGAACAAGAACAAGATATTGAGCGATCCTCATTCAATAAGGAAGTCTGAAATACCTGAGATAAACATTCGAGTTAAGCTTTATGATGTCATTTTTTGAGTTAATAACTCGCGAACTGTTTTGAATTTGCTTTTTCATTCGAGTTAAAAATTCAAAAAATGACGTCATAATGCTTAACTCGAAATTTTAACTCGGCTATTCCAGACCTCTTCAATTGATGCTATGAATGAAAACCAACAAAAAAAAAGTTATTTCAAGTGCAACTGGGTTGCAAAACCCTTTTTAAAACATTTAAGCACCAGCCAAACAAAGAAACTTAGCAGATAGTTATTTTCTTTCAGTTTTAACGAAAAAATATATATTTATACATTACACATACTGCAGAAAAAACCTATCTATTGGAAGACATTGCTAAATGTGAAAGAAAATGAAATACAAAGCAGAATTCTTGCAAAGAAGGTAAAAATGTCGAAGTAGAATTCAAGATATCAATACCAATAACTTTTTCTTTATCACTAGTTTCATTATTAAAAATTCAAGAAGTAGTGACCAAAAATTCCTAATTTCATTTTGAAAATGCATATTTTTGTATGAAAGGAAAAATTCAAAAAGGAAATTCAAAAAAATAATATTAACAATCAATCAAGTACTAATTAAAATCAACTATGAATCAAACTTTTCGTACTAAACGAATGGTTGAGAATTATTGAGTCGCATTTTATAATTTACAACATACTTTTGAATTTCTTTTCACAAAAACCACTGAAAAAGAATCCGGAATTTTTTGCTCAAGTAAGATTAATTCACCTTTCAGTTTTGTCTTAGTGTCGAACGGAATCAATCATTTTTCAGTTCACTGTTCCTTTTAAAAGGAACTCACTTGTGAGGTTTGAACGAAAAGAAGTGCATACCAAAAAAATACACTCTCTTATAGGTAATTTTCTATAAAAAAAAACGAAAAAAATAAATAAACTATTTTTTATTTTTGTTGTCTAAAATTCTCTACACTATTAACACATTTTTCTTATTATTGAATAAAATAACTAGGAAACTAATCTAAAGCTTTGAAATATCACGCTAAAGCCGTTAAGAGCTGATCCTTACGTTCTTTCGCTACGCGGAATAGATCTTCCGCTAGCGTTTGCATGGATTTGTAGCTCACTGTTTTTGACGAGAATATATCTTTCATAAATCCAAGCATCGTATCCTAAAATAAATAGCAAAAACGTTAAAACATGAAGCCAATTGAAATTAACAAGAATTTGATAATCACATGTATTTTATTTACGTAAGCCCTTATACGGAAAATTGATGTTCATTTATTCTCGTACGTAAATGTAAACGTTTTATATGTTATATGTTAAATCTTTTAAAAATTGACCCCTCTAGATTAGCATAAACAAGCCTCTTTTTGAAACAAATCATCAGAAAAAATCTCTCTTTGAAAGAGAGAGCACCGTAACATTCAACGATAATTGAGGTCAAAAGCAATGAAAAGTAGTTTAAATATATGTTTCGATAAAATAGGTAACGAAGTTTAATAAAATGTTAAAAGCCTTTTTCTGTAAACTTTCCAAAAATGGTTTGCCGCTCTCGTTGAATATCGTTTTTGTTTGAAGAATTGTTTTCAAACCCTTGTTTGATATGATGGCTGCCGCGGCCCCTGATCGTCTATTACGAACTTCTAGGTTCCACTGCGAAAACTAATACAGATCAAAAGAATTCAAGTTTGGCGAATTTAGGAAACCAAAAAGAATACCTACCTTGAAGGAAAAACAAACGTTATTTAATTCTTCGACTGGTCCAAGAAAACCCCATGCTAGAAGTGGTGTTAGGTGCATTGAAACGTCATAAAACCGCGAATAAAAACCATCAGGATTCTAAAAAAAACAAAAAAAAAGAAAATTGAGAAAAAAGAAACAACAAAAGAAAGAGTTTAATCATCAAGGTGCATTCGTTCATTAGATAATGAGTAATAAATACAAGATAGTATTCGGTGTATGTGCCTTTAAACGCGGTGGTCTCGAGTAATAGCCAAAGGATTGCTGCGGTACACGGTCAAACTACCTTTTCAGGTAGCAAGTTCGCATCTCATCATGAGACTAAGGGTAAAGTATGGTTTAAAAAAAAGTTGACAGTCAGTGATGAGATAATTACCTGTAACATTCTTTTTTTGCTTTGTATGACTGTCCAAATTGCAGTTGACAGGGCCTATCAGTTAATGGAAACAGATTTAAGAGAAACGGTACTTTTACACTTAAGGGCGGATGGGTCATGAACCTGCGGGACAAAATTGAGAACACTATGTGAAATAATAAAATATCGAGATATATAAGGTATAACAAGCCACATGCTGAATGGACCTACCTAACAGTGAAGGTCAGATGATCAGACAGAAAAAAAAAACATAAAGATATATAAAGTAACCAAAAGGAAAATAATTAATAAGAAATAATTTGTAAACCTGAAACCTT